>CM019066.1:218100560-218253089 GCA_009667805.1 Leptobrachium leishanense | reverse complement strand
CTCGGATGGGGTATTTTTTCTCAGGACAGCATTTAGGCAGTCAAGACATTAGGAAATAAATTGGTTCCTATGCTTACCAGGTTTGAGCGACAGACGCTGCCATGCTTCTCCATGCCATCTGGTCACTTTACAAACAGGGATAACAGGGGACCCAGTCATCAGACATGTGCATTTTGTTTTGTTCCAAATCAACATTTCCATATTTCGGAAGCATTTCCAAAATATGAAAAATTGGGCTGTCCGAATTAATGATTCAGCCAAAAATACGAATAACAGTAGCATAATGAAAAAACCGAAATGAAATATCGGAACGAAAAATTATCCGAAATGATCTGAAACCCAAAAAATCTGAGCAAAAATTATACAAAACGAAAAAAAATGGAACGAAATCGTTCGAAAAGAATAAAAAAAGGGATTTTTTTCCCATTGAAACCTATAGGATTCGCCTGCTTAAACCTGCTGAACGAACCACTGAAAATCAGAGTTAAAAATTAGGGTTAGACGCTAGGATTAGAAATTCTAAACCTAATTTTTAACCCTAGCTTCTAATCATAATTTCCAACCCTGATTTTTGGTGGTTTGTTCAACAGGTTTAATGAGGCGAATCCTATAGGGATCATTGTAAAATAAATTCCCCATTTTTTTTGTAAATATTTATTCAACCGTTTATTTTTTTCACTTGCAGCAAAAAGTCTCTTTATTAATTTATTTCTTAAGATTTTTTAGGCATTATTCTGGACTTTTTTGGTTACATTTTATGTTTTCTAATTTATTTTAACCCTTTCGCTGCTGAGCCATTTCACCCCTGTGTGCTGAGCTCAATTTTACCGGTTTCGCTCATCATGTTTAAACGCGATTTGAAGTCACATTTTATTATACGACCCAGACAAATTATATATCGTTCTTTCCGGTAGACTCGGCAGATTCATAATAAACCATTATTATATGTATACATCATGTCCTGCCAGAATATTATAACAAAAAAATACAATAAAATAAGAATTTTCAACCATCTACTGTATATCATGTGAAGTGTTTTTTCACATTTTATCATTCAAGCCTATGTGGTTATATTTTCTATGGGGTGCGCTTGTTAAAAAAATTAGAAATGGGGACTCGTTACATTTTTTGGGGGGATTTTTAGCAAACCCCCTCATAGAAAAAATTATTAGTATTAACCCCTAGCTGCCACGGATTGGGACAAAGGGGGGTACAATGACCCCCCTCTCTCCACCATAGATGGCAGCTAGGGGTTAACTCCCAAACTGACATCATTGCGTCCATGCGCAATGACACCAGTAAGCAGGGGGAGACCCAGGAAGCTTGGCCGACATCCAAGATGTTGGCCACCTCCGGGGGGGAAGCTTGTTGGTGCCGAATTGTGATTTAGCCCCCAAGGGGTTAAAGGCAGCCACCATTTGGAAGGGCAGACTGTGCCCTTCAAAGTGGTGCCTGCCTTTTTTTGCTGCCCCTTAGCGATGGGGAGGGAGAGAGGTCCAAAGGAGCCCTATTCAGGCACCTTCCCTGCACTGGCGGGGTGGTGCCTGCAATAGACGTCATCACGCCCAGCCGATCCTGGCCGATTGCGGCTGCAATGGTGCTCAGCACGTCCTCCGCAGCCAAGACCCCGCACGGCTGGACGCGCCGAGCACGTCCGCCTCAGCAAAGGGATTGAAGCAACGAGGCTTTTTCTCCCCATAGGTATCATTGTAAAAATGATTCCCTGATTTTATTAAATATTTATTCAACCGTTTATTTTTTTCACTTGCAGCAAAAAGTCTCTTTATTTTTTAGGATTTTTTTAGCCATTTTTCAGTATTTTTTTGTTAAATATTATATTTCCTAATTTATCTTTAAAGCCATCGAGACTTTTTTTGCTGAACGAAGCTGTATCTTTCAGTCCAGCTGCGTTTGGCAATGAATACTATGTTTCAGCACCATAGATAGCTCCGGAGCCCTGCGGGGCTGCTGTCCATGGTGCTGATTCAGAACCAATACATGTTGCAAATAGCAGACACAGGTACATATAAAAACAGTGCCATATATACCTAGGCATACAGCCACAAATTCACACTGACTTACAAACATTCACTAAACCCCTTATGACAGCTTCACTGTCCATCATACCCTTTGCTTCCTTTCTGAACCCCTGTCTGTCACATCTGGTACCAGAATTACAGGAATATGGGCCCTTTATGCAGTAACACACAGGTGGGATACGGGTGGTGGTTCATAGGGAACAGGAGACAAGAGGATTTGGAAGCATATGGAACTTCTGAGACAGAGAGGGGTCTCGTCTTGGTACACACTCCCTTACTTCCTGAGTGTTGGAGACTGCAGCACCAGGTGGAGAGTCAGCACATGTGACCCTGTCCACATACACGCATGCCCATTCTTCAGTACTGGCAATAGAAAAGTGATCTTTAATACAGCAATTAAAGAAAAGTGATTATATTTATCCCTAACTAGAATAGGAACCCAAGATATCAGTCTGATCCTCCTGCTTTGCAGCACACACTGTGATAAAGGAGCACAGACTGATAATCTGTCTAGTGATCACTATGATTGGCTGTCACCAGGGTTGGATTTGCTTCTTCGGAGCCTGTAGGCACAGAAATGTGGAGGGCACCCACCCCCAACCCCCCAACAAAAAATATGTCAAAATTACTTTTTAGTTTTTGGTTTTGGGGCAAAAAAATTTTTTTTATTTTTTAAATAAATTTAAAAAACTGAAAAACATTTCTCTCTGCGCTTAAATCAAAAGAAGCAGAATCTGTTGCCTTAATTGAGTCTGTGCAGTGGTATTGTTTGTTTTATATGTAAAAGCATATATTGCCTCTGCCGTAGATCTAAAAAATAATATTTTGCATTTGCTTTTTTTCAATTTTTTTATTTTTACACAAAACATGTTCATGTTTGGTATCATTGTAAAGAGCAGACTCTGACCTTTCCAATGACACTTCACATAACCTTGTGCGGCATACAATTCAGTGATGCAGGGTTCCAAAGTCCCTCTGTCTCTCCTCACTGCAGGGCCACAGTCTAGGTAGTCGATGAAACAATACATTGCATAAATTGAGAAGGTGAGTTAGCGCAGCATCAATGTTCACTTTATAATTGTAAACTGAATAAAAGGGCAGAGTTAGAAAAAAAGAGAACCATAATATTTTACTTGTTGTTTTATTTTTCCATAAATCCAACCTGGATATATTTGGTATCACTGGTAAGGACATACTCTGGCCTTTTTAATGATACCTCATATGTCCCTCTAGCCAGTAGGGCTCCAAAGATACAGTGGTTTAAACGATTGTAAATTGTACAAAAAAATATACAGTATATATACAGTATATATATATATTTTACAGAGCAAGGCACCCCCTTGTGGCAGGTGGCTGTAGGCACATGCCTTCTCTGCCTAATTATAAATCCTGCCCTGCCTGTCACAGAGATCAATGTGCTGGGTCATCTATAAATGCTGCTGTTTGCCTAGTCACAGCATTAACCTGCTGGTTGATGCTCCTGTGGCTGCACAGCCCAGTTTAGGCTACATGAAGGGATAATTCTGCAAAAAGTCCTTAACTGCAAACATTCAGGACAGAAAAATTCTATCATGCAGTGGGAATGGGGATAACCTTCTCACTGTATCATTTTGGTTGTATATTACATTTTGCCTTTGTGATCCCCTATTAGGAAGGCATTTCTATACCTTAACTTATGTAAAGTTTATCTTTTTCTATGTGTATTGTATAATTGTATGTTGTAGAGCCTTACCAAAGAACCACTATATTTTCTGTGCTGCATTGCTACTATATTACATAATGAAACCTCAGTATTCTTCATTTTATCAATTATATATATATATATATGTACACTAGTGCCTCAAAAATATGTTCCAAACATGTCTCAGCTTAGTGTTTGCATTTTTCCTGCATTTGATTTGCCATATTCTAATTACTGTATTGTCCTGACCTTGTAAAACCTACTTTTACTAAACAGACTATAAACCAATCTATCATTAAAGCCTAAAATAAATTTTAAAAAATACATATTACTCACTACTGATATACAAGTGCAATGATTTTTCTGGATTTTCCTCATATTAATTAAATGTCAAATCTAACATTATAGATTACAAATTTTAGAATATAACTCTACGTCGCTCGTCTTTTCCTAATCTAATTTGGTTACGATTTTACAAGACTGTTAACAATTAACCAAAATGAGAAACCAAAATCAAACACTTAAGCGCCAATATTATTATTTTTTTGCAAACGTCTAATTATTGAAAATATATACAACATGCAGATACATAGCATTAAATACTTTCTCCTTTCATTTTATTTCGCAATGAAAATATTAATTCCATTTTATTTTATAATATGATTTACTGCTCAAATATTCTGCATTCCTCCATATAGACTACATTTCCACTTCAATTGTACTGGATTAAATGCAAATTGTTCTTACCTTCTCTGTTGCAAGACTGCAAATCATCATAGATTATTTGCTATTCGCAGAAGGCAACTTTTTTTTCTAGCTGTGGAAATACACGTCATTGCCTTTCCTTCCTGCTCAGTCAGTCCGACCCTGGGGGACCTCATTAAGTGCTCTTGTAGTGTAGTCTCAGCGTACATTGAGCAGTCTTTCTCAGCATTATCAAAGGCTTCATGGATTGGAACCCAAGCGAAGTAAAGAACAAGCTATAACGGTGACTAAGAACCTTAACAATGTTCACCTAAATTCAGACCCTTAAATATAGATCCAGTGTGACTGTAAACATGCAAAAAAATTTTGAAATGACTCTTTGTTTTGACCAAACAGGACACCATAAACCACAAATGCATGTGAGTAAGTATACAACTAACACTGCCTTATTAACAGCCTGTCTGCTTTAGAAAACCAACACATTTCATACCACAAATGCATACCTCATAGCCTCTTTCCAGGAACTGTTGTTGCTCTGGAAATACTGATATGGTACATATACCATATATATAGTTATGTGATTCACTCATTGTCTTCAACAATAAAAGTAGACACTTTAGTAAAAAATCTTTTAAAACCTGATGCCCAACATTTTGGCTCATGTTACGTTAAAAGCTCAGCACATGCCAAGGCGACGTGTATCAAGTTTTTGAAAGATTTATTACTAAAGCCTCTGCTTTTATTGATGAAGACTATGATTGCCTCTCTATAACGCTCTATATTTTTTCCCACAGGCTAGGGCACAGGGACATATGTTCCATACAAGAAATGGGAGAGTGCTGGAGATTTTTGTTTGATATAGATTTATACATAACTGCAAACCTGGGAGAGGCTGCACTCCTCTTTGCATGAATTTCATATAATTATGCTACTAAGACCAATGAATACAATATAAAATATACAATACACTCTACTAATACATAATATCAGAGATTTTAAAACAACCTGTCCAGGGTAAAAAAAAATGGCGACAAATTATAGGTTGTTAAATCCTTCCATAGTGTCAATGTACTCCACGTCAGCAGGACCTAACTTTAAACCTAGAGCCGGTTCTTTGAGGTTAACCTACTTTTTGGTAATTACATCTTCTTGGGCTCTATGTAGCAAGATAATTAGATGTTAGGGTATACTGCAAAAGAGTAGGGATGAGCCGAACACCCCCGTGTTCGGTTCGCATTCGAACTCGAACAATTTCGAAAGTTCGAGTTCAAATTCGAACACGAACCAAACTCAATGCAAGTCAATGGGACTTGAAAGTTCAGTTTTTAGAGTGGCCTGCAAGAGGGCATATATGCAACATATTTGCCATAAACGTTGTATGGGGGTCCGGGTAGTGCCCTGGGGGACAGGAAACAAGAACAAAAAGTAAAAAAAAAGTTTTTAAAGGGACAGTGAGTTTTCCATGAAATAAGGGTTAAAAATAAAAACAAAAAATTCCTTCAAATATCGTGCCTAGAAGGTCCCCATAACCTGTCCGTGAAGAGGCGGATTTGTAGGATGTATAGAAACATTTAAAAACAAAAAAATGACACTTCAAATGACGGTAAAATCTTTTCCTTTAATCTATTAATAAACAACTGCTTGGGGCGGCAGTCTGTATTAATAAAGGAGACATTTTAGGACCCGTAGAACAAGTTTAGTGATTTTTTTGGCTAGATTATGGTGAAATTTATGCAGGCTTTGGATGAAAGTAACAATAGGTGCTTTAAAATTGGGCCTTTAGCGTCGGCAACAGTAACCCCTCTGTGGTATTGTGGAAAAGTGCAGGGTTGGTCACTGCGGTCAAATATTAAAATGATATAAATCTGGTAATATAGGCGTCAGTGGCAGTGCACCCAAATAATGTGCCTTTCATGGCAGCAAGTGCCTTCACACCGTAACCTCTTTGTGGTATTGTAGAAGAGTTCAGTGGTGGAGGTTTTGTGAATGCAGAAGACATCCCCCATCTATTCCGTTACGTTAGCATCAGGGGATTGATAGCTGCTGATCCAGGAATGATTCATTTTTATAAATGTCAGCTGGTCTACAGAGTCGGTGGACAGGCACACTCTTTTGTCTGTGACAAAACCTCCAGCGGCACTGAATGTCCTTTCAGAAAGCACGCTGGATGAAGGGCAACCTAGTAGCTGCATAGCATATTGGCTAAGTTCTGGCCAGTGATCCAATCTCAACACCCAGTAAGCCAGTGGATCATCTGCTGGAAAGGTATCCAGGTCTGCCTTTGCCCCTAGGTAGTCCTGCACCATACAGTGAAGACGCTGGCAATGGGTGCCTACATTTGACGTCCCTGGGCATGGTGGACTAAAAAAATTTATAAAGGCATCAGTCAAGCGGTCCCGGCCTTTACCGCTCTTCCTCTGATCATCCGCAGCCTCAGAAGCACCTGTGTCATCAGTTGGTAACCTACCAGTGCCTGGAAAGGTGTTACTCAAGTGACACTTTAGAGCATCCTCAAGTTTTTTCATCCTGTGCTCCCTCTGTGTGGGCAGGATGAGCTCTGCAACTTTACCCTTGTATCGTGGATCAAGAAGGCTTGCCAACCAGTAATGATCCCTCTCCTTGATAGCACGAATCCTGGGGTCCTTTACCAGGCTTTGCAGGATAAGGGAGCCCATGCAGCGTAGGTTGGAGGTGGCATTAGCTTCCGAGTCTTCCTGGTCAATGAGGAGGATGATCCCATCCCGCACTTCCTCCTCCCAGCCACGTACTAGTCCTTGTGTTTCTGGGCACACAAAACCCTCCCTTGAGGAATCCCTATCTTCAAAGCCCCCACTACTTAAATATTCCTCCTCCTCCTCATCATAACTGCAAACCTGGGAGAGGCTGCACTCCTCTTTGCATGAATTTCATATAATTATGCTACTAAGACCAATGAATACAATATAAAAGATACAATACACTCTACTAATACATAATATCAGAGATTTTAAAACAACCTGTCCAGGGTAAAAAAACAAATGGCGACAAATTATAGGTTGTTAAAGCCTTCCATAATGTGAATGTACTCCACCTCAGCAGGACCTAACTTTAAACCTAGTGCCGGTTCTTTGAGGTTAACCTACTTTTTGGTAATTACATCTTCTTGGGCTCTATGTAGCAAGATAATTAGATGTTAGGGTATACTGCAAAAGAGTAGGGATGAGCCGAACACCCCCCGTGTTCGGTTCGCATTCGAACTCGAACAATTTCGAAAGTTCGAGTTCGAATTCGAACACGAACCAAACTCAATGCAAGTCAATGGGACTTGAAAGTTCGGTTTTTAGAGTGGCATGCAAGAGGGCATATATGCAACATATTTGCCATAAAAGTTGTATGGGGGTCCGGGTAGTGCCCTGGGGAACAGGTAACAAGAACAAAAAGTAAAAAAAAAACGTTTTTAAAGGGACAGTGAGTTTTCCATGAAATAAGGGTTAAAAATTAAAACGAAAAATTCCTTCAAATATCGTGCCTAGGAGGTCCCCATAACCTGCCTGTGAAGTGGCAGATTTGTAGGATGTATAGAAAGATTTAAAAACAAAAAAATGACGTTTCAAATGACGGTAAAAGGTTTTCCTTAAATCTATTCATAAACAACTGCTTGGGGCGGCAGTCTGTATTAAAAAAGGAGACATTTTAGGACACGCAGAACAAGTTTAGTGATTTTTTGGCTAAATTATGGTGAAACTTATGCAGGCTTTGGATGAAAGTAACAATAGGTGCTTTAAGATTGGGCCTTTAGTGTCGGCAACAGTAACCCCTCTGTGGTATTGTGGAAGAGTGCAGGGTTGGACCCTGCGGTCAAATATTAAAATGATATAAATCTGGTAATATAGGCGTCAGTGGCAGTGCACCCAAATAATGTGCCTTTCATGGCAGCAAGTGCCATCACACCGTAACCCTTTTGTGGTATTGTGGAAGAGTGCAGAGTTGGACCCTGCGTTCCAAGAAATTAAAATGATATAAATCTGGCACAGGCGTCAGTGCAGCCAAATATTGTGCCTTTCATGGCAGCAAGTGCCTTCACACCGTCACCCTTTTTTGGTATTGTGGAAGAGTGCAGGGTTGGACCCTGCGGTTCAAAAAATTATATAAATCTGGCACAGGCGTCAGTGCAGCCAAATATTGTGCCTTTCATGGCAGCAAGTGCCTTCACACCGTAACCCTTTTGTGGTATTGTGGAAGAGTGCAGGATTGGACCCTGCGGTTCAAAAAATTAAAATGTGATATAAATCTGGCACAGGCGTCAGTGCAGCCAAATATTGGGCCTTACATGGCAGCAAGTGTCTTCACGCCGTAACCCTTTTGTGGTATTGTGGAAGAGTGCAGGGTTGGACCCTGTGGTTCAAAAAATTAAAATGATATAAATCTGGCACAGACGTCAGTGCAGCCAAATATTGTGCCTTTCATGGCAGCAAGTGCCTTCACACCGTAACCACTTTGTGGTATTGTGGAAGAGTTCAGTGGTGGAGGTTTTGTGAATGCAGAAGACATCCCCGATCTATTCCGTTACGTTAGCATCAGGGGATTGATAGCTGCTGATCCAGGACTGATTCATTTTTATAAATGTCAGCTGGTCTACAGAGTCAGTGGACAGACGCACTTTTTTGTCTGTGACAAAACCTCCAGCGGCACTGAGCGTCCTTTCAGAAAGCACGCTGGATGAAGGGCAACCTAGTAGCTGCATAGCATATTGGCTAAATTCTGCCCAGTGATCCAATCTCAACACCCAGTAAGCCAGTGGATCATCTGCTGGAAAGGTATCCAGGTCTGCCTTTGCCCCTAGGTAGTCCTGCACCATACGGTGAAGACGCTGGCAATGGGTGCCTACATTTGACGTCCCTGGGCGTTGTGGACTAAAAAAAATTATAAAGGTATCAGTCAAGCGGCCCCGGCCTTCACCACTATTCCTCTGATCATCCGCAGCCTCAGAAGCACGTGTGTCATCACTTGGTAACCTACCAGTGCCTGGAAAGGTGTTACTCAAGTGTCGCTTTAGAGCATCCTCAAGTTTTTTCATCCTGTGCTCCCTCTGTGTGGGCAGGATGAGCTCTGCAACTTTACCCCTGTATCGTGGATCAAGAAGGCTTGCCAACCAGTAATGATCCCTCTCCTTGATAGCACAAATCCTGGGGTCCTTTACCAGGCTTTGCAGGATAAGAGAGCCCATGCAGCGTAGGTTGGAGGTGGCATTAGCTTCCGAGTCTTCCTGGTCAATGAGGAGGATGACCCAGCAGGAGGAGCACTTCCTCCTCCCAGCCACGTACTAGTCCTTGTGTTTCTGGGCACACAAAACCCTCCCTTGAGGAATCCCCACCTTCAATGCCCCCACTACTTAAATATTCCTCCTCCTCCTCATCCTCCTCCTGTCTGATCTGAGGAGGACCCGCTGGAATGCTGTCTGCGGAAAGACTGAGGCCTTCAGAGCTAGGGAAGGCCTCCTCTTCCTCCCACTGCTCTTCCTCTAGAGCCACATCTATAATTCCCAGCAGAGTGTGCTTCAGCAGGAACACTAAAGTAATTGTGTCACTGATGCTTGCACTGTCCCTGCTCACCATCCTCGTTGCCTCCTCAAATGCTGACAGTACAGTGCATGCAACCTTGATCATCAGCCACTGCGGGGGGGGAAAGAAGTTAACCTGAACCTGTCCTTGTGCCATACTCACACAGGTACTCGTTGATGGCCTTCTGCTGCTTGTGCTGATGCTGCAGCATTGCTAATGTCAAGTTCCACCTGGTGGGCATGTCACAGATCAGACGGTTTGTGGGAAGGTGGAATTCTCTTTGAATTTCTGCCAGACGAACACTTGCTGGGAATGACCGTCTGAACTAAGTGGCTGCAGAATTTTCTGGCCTGGCTGAGAAGCTCTGCCAGTCCTGGGTACCTGGTTAGGAAATGCTGTACCACCAGATTTAGGACGTGTGCTAGGCATGGTACATGCGTCAACTTACCCAGGCGTAGGGCGGAGCGAAGGTTGCTGCCATTATCACAGACGACCATTCCCAGCTGAAGCTGGCGTGGTGTTAACCATCTCTGCACCTGCCCCTGCAGAGCTGACAGAATTTCTGGCCCAGTGTGGCTCCTGTCCCCTAAACAAAACAGCTCAAGCACAGTATGGCATCTTTTTGCTTGAGCCATTGCGTAGCCCGTGTCATGCGTCAGTTTAACTGCCACTTCACCAGAGACAGAGAAAGAGGAGGAGGAGGAAGAGGGAGAGGTGGTGGTAGAGCAGACAAACCTCATACAAGCAGCTTTCTGGAGGCGTGGTGGATGAACAAGCTCCGGCACAGAGCCCCGTCTTGGATCCCTCCCAGCTGCAATCAGAGTTACCCAGTGTGCCGTGAAGGAAATGTAACGGCCCTGTCCATGCTTGCTGGACCACGTGTCTAAAGTCACATGCACCTTGCTGCTGACTGCCTTTCCCAATGACTCCATAACATTGTGTTCCACGTGCTGGTATAGTGCTGGAATGGCCTTCCATGAAAAGTAATGGCATTTTGGAACCTGCTACTGTGGTACAGCACATTCAGCAAATTCACGGAAGGAAGCGGAGTCCACCAGCTGGAAAGGCAGCAGCTGCAATGCGAGTAATTTTGCTAAGCTGGCATTTAGATGCTGTGCTTGGGGATGGTTGGGACTATATTTTTTCTTACGCTGCAGCAGCTGGGGCAATGTAATCTGACTGCGTAAATCTTCAGCTGATGGGATGCTGTCACATTGTGAGGAAGGACCTGGTACATCCATTGCTGTTGCATCATCCCTGTCAGTGGAGGTTGTAGCAGGCAATGACATGGCAGGACATACAGTGGGGGTAGAGACAGATGATGAGGAGGAGGACCTACGCAAAGTTTTGCACCAAAGGGATGCTTGGCAGGTGGTCATATGTCACCTCAAGCACGTGGTATACAAGCGTCCGGTGTCTTTCCCACGCTTGAGCCTCATCTGACACAGATTACATATAGCAACGGTGCGGTCTGCTGCACATTTCTTAAAGAACTCCCAGACAGCAGAGTTCCTGGATGTGTGGTTTGAGACAACAGCGCTCTGCACTTGAGCAGCTCTGACATCTGATGCCTTGGACTGGCTAGTGCTACGGTTGGCCATAGAGGATGTTGTGCCTCGTGTTTGTTGTGCCTCCTCCTCCTCCTCATTTGACTCCTCTGGTCAATCAGGCACCCAGGTGGAGTCAATGACCTCATCATCATTGTCATCACCCCCTATCTCCTCATCACTGGAGCCAACTTGGCAGTATGCTGCAGCTGCTGGGGCAACATGAGTGCCAGTTATTTGTGTGTTATCACTGGCACCCCCTTCCTCTAGGTTCATTATACTCCCTTCCTCAACCTCAGAGATTGAATCAGAGCACTGTAGTTGCTGCGCATCCTCAAGCAGCATGTCACTGTCATTGTAGTCAAACAATTCAGCGGACTCCTCCGTGTGTGATAGTGAGGCTACGGCAGGAGTAGCTGTGGACATGGAGGCTGCATTAGATGCTTTGGCAGCTGAGGTGGACTGTAAAGCACTACAAGCCTGGCTGGCAGAGGACTCGGAGGATGAGGATGGCCTGGTTAGCCAATCCACCAAATCCTCTGTATGTTGCTGCTGCTTAAGACGGCCAGCACCAGTTAGCAAAGACAAACGTGCCCCTGCAGAGGATGCACCACGTCCACCACGACCAGAGGCACAGCCTCCCGAACACAGAGGCTGCTTGCCCTCTTATCTGTGTCTGGGAGCGTGTTCCTGTCCTTTTTGGTCTTTCTGACATGGTGAGTGATATATAGATTAAAGATACACAGAACTCTGATTCATCTCTGGTATAAAAATTGGAGATATGCTGCAGAACTCTGATTCAACTCTGGTATAAAGATTCAAGATTTCCAGAACTCTGGTATAACTCAGTGAGACAACCTGATAGCTGGCAACAGTGACAAGACACAGATTACAATTTGCAGAAATCTGCTAGAAGTATGTAGGACCCCCTGATAGCTGGCAGTGAGAAGACACAGATTACAATTTCCAGAAACCTCCTATAAAACAGTGAGACCCCCTGATGGGTGACAGTGAGAACACACAGATTACAACAACTCCCAGATATTTTGTAGAAATGAAACCCCCACAATTGCTGGTGGCAGTGAGAACACAAAGATTAGAACAATTCCCAGATATTTTGTAGAAATGATACCCCCAAAATAGTTGATGGCAGTGAGAACACAAAGATTAGAACAATTCCCAGATATTTTGTAGAAATGAGACCCCCACAATTGCTGGTGGCAGTGAGAACACAAAGATTAGAACAATTCCCAGATATTTTGTATAAATGACTAACCCCCAAAATTGCTGGTGGCAGTGAGAACACAAAGATTAGAACAATTCCCAGATATTGTGTATAAATGACTGACCCCCCAAAATAGTTGCTGGCAGTGAGAACACAAAGATTAGAACAATTCCCAGATATTTTGTAGAAGTGAGACCCCCCCCCCAATAGCTGCTGGCAGACTGGCAGTGAGAACACACACTAACACAACAATCTCCTCTCAAAAAACACATGCTGAAGGCTGTATTAAGCCTTATATAGTGTGCTGCGGGACTTAGCTCTGTGAGCCCATGATTGGGCAAAATTTGCCCAACAGGACTCTGAGCCATGATTGGCATAGTCTTGCAACTGTCTTGCACCTGACCTGTGGTCAGGTGCAAGGCTTTACAAACTTCAGGCCAGTGGAAAAGTGCATTGTGGTTCATTGTGGTGCATTGTGGGCGAACATGCGGCGAACACGCAGAAATATTCGTAGTTCGCGAACATGCGAACCGGCAATGTTCGAATCGAACTCCGAACCGATCGAACTGAACAGCTCATCCCTAATGAGGACACCGATATTAAGATTGAATCATCCGAGAACGAAGACGGGACTTTTAATGTAATTTCCCACATTAAAGAAAAACAAAGCCGGGCTAAGAAATGGAAACGCTACAAAGTGACCGTCCAGCACGAGTCCCTGGTGTCGCCCATAAAGCGGAAGATCCTGCGTGAGGAAGGTATGTGCCATTAAATGAATATATCTGTCTATATAAAGTACTCATTGATCAAAAGAGAGTTTACGGGTAAATTTTGGGGTCGTCCTGTTTGTGCTACTGAGCCTGACAACCTCTTATCAGACACAGCCTATACATGTGCGCTAATTCAGTATTCGTATATGGGCATCCCCTGATTGGCTGGCCGGCCATGCAGCTGATTGCTCTGATGCACATGCGTGGTTTTACGACATGCCACTTTTATGGGTGTGACTGTCGGCGATGATGTAAATCATGCCGTGCCCCTACCCCATCCTCCCGATCTCCAATGGTGGCAGGTCTGGGAATGTCAGGGCTCCTCATTCTCAAAATCTAAGTTTATGGCCAAAAAATCTCTCTCTTGGTACCACGGGGTATGTGAATGTAGGGGGTGTATTGGTGTTGATGCCACGTGCATAGTGACTTTCCACACAATCAGGCCCCGGTTACAGTGAGGCTGTGGGTGATTGCCCATTTTACCTTATTGTATAGCCGCCTCTTATACTCTATTAATACTAACTGCAATGTGTTTCCTTTCCAGTTTATTACCTCCTCAATGAGAACGAAAGAGAAATCCTGCCGACGACATCAGACATTTAAATGAATACATGTCCCCCCTTTTAATGCATCATTTAGAATATCTGTGTAGCAGCATAATTCCTACATACAAATAAAACATGCGTTAACCACAATACAGTCTGATGTCATGTGCTTCTGCTGTGGAATATATATATCAAGAGTAGAAGTGTATTTTATATAAATCTCTATAAATTATGGAATTATAACTGTTCACATTGAATTTATTTCCTCCCATATTTACTAATGTAATGTAATGTGTGTGCGATCGCTTAGGCTCCAATCTCACTATTTGGCTTCTGTGTTGATGTGTTCGATTACTAGACATATTCAGTTTGGAACTATTTGGAAATTGTCCAAAATACTGGATAAGTCCGATGAATCCAAATTCCTGATGTCTGAACCAAATCATTTTTCGAACAAGTATCCTAACCCTAACCCTAGACCTAACTGTTAAATAAATAATGAAATCAAATCAATAATCCTATTCATTTTTGCCAAACAAGCAAGTTAAATCTCTGTTGCTTATGTCGGTCCGTTTCATATTCAAAGACTTAGCCATCGCAGCATTTACATTGGCCAAAGGGAGATCAAGAAGACAACCACACAAGATGTAATGTAAAATTGCTCTTAGCATATTTCTGTTTATCAGGCTCTAATATAGAACAAGGGTGTGGTACAACAGCCAATCATGGAACAGATCACATCAGAGTAAAAATAGCATGGATATACTGTATTTGCCACGTCGGAGATAGGTAAACTTAACCACATATGGTTTACATTTTATCTTTTGGAGTAACAGAAACATTCCTAAGCCGCCCAAAATAACGTGTCATAGAAAGAAGGGGGAAGAGAGTACCATAGCCCGTTTTTATTAGAACACGCTTTTTAAACTAAATGATGCATATTAACTAAGGTATGTCTTTGAATCACCATACTTAGATATTCATACAGGAAATTAAAAGATAATTATTTTTACCCTAACCCTACACCTAACCCTATCCCTTTCCCTACACCAGTGGCGTCACAAGGTTTTGGCGGGGGGTGCACAAAAAATATGTTACCAGGAAGGATACATTGAGATTTCTCTCATTTTCAAATATGTCCTGGGTAGGCAAGGCCTAGGCACTTTCCAGAGGGCAGCAAAAAAAACACCACTAAAGGGGATATTCACAGAGCACCGAAATGACGCAAACATTTCAGTGTTCTGTTATTCCCCCGCACTTTGGGAAATAAAATCTCCCCAGTGAATTCACCACAGGGTCCCTGAAGTGCAGGGAATCAGCCACCGAATGCCACCGCAAACCCCTTACCTGCTGTTTTCAAAAAAACTACTGAATGGAAATGTAATGATAATAAAACGGTCTGTTACAGAAACAAGAAAATCTGCCATTAGAAAAAAAAATTGGATTTTTTTTTATAAATGCCTAAAAGATACTAAAACAAAAATAACCAATAAATAAAGAGACTTTTTACAGAAGATTAAAGGAATAAACGATTTATTAGATATTGGATAAAAAGCGGAATATTTTTAACATTGAAACCTATGGTGTTCGCCTGAATATACCTGCTGAATAAAACCATCGAATATCAGGACATTTCTCTGCTGTTCGGTGTCTTTGAACAAATTACCCATTAATTCTCTATGGGGACTTTCACTGCCTTCAAACAAGCACCGTACTTGCTGGCAGTTTGCCAAGATTTGTGTGTGAGCACATCACAGAGCTTCACAGCAATAAACCTCACAGTAAAGTGCGCCGTGTATTATGAGCATTCAGTGTTATATGGGAGTACTGATTTATGAGTAAGAGTAGTTAAAAAAAAACCCCGTAAAACTCGGGGGGTGACACCATAAGTTGTCGCACCGGGTGACACTATCCCTAGTGATGCCACTGGTCCCTTGCAGTTCATGGCACAGGATAATTTACTAATCTGAGCAGCCATGGTCATCATGGCACTATCTGCAGCTGCCAGAGATTCTCAGATCCAGACACAATGTCTCCATCTAGCGGCCATTTACATCTATGGCATGTTTCAATGTCACACTAACAAGTTTCCTCTCCTCTTTAACCCCTTCACTGCTGAGCCATTTCACCGCTGTGTGCTGAGCTAATTTTTACCGCTTTTGCTCATCATGTTTAAACGGGATTTGAAGCCACATTTTATTATATAACCCAGAAATATTATATATCTTTCTTTCCGGCAGACACGGCGGATTCATAATATATCATTTTTATATGTCATGTCCTGGCTGTATATTATAACAAAAAATGAAATAAAATTAGAATTTTTAATCATCTACAGCGTGTAAAGTGTTTTTTTTTACATTTTATCACATGATCGTTTGTGGTTATATTTTCTATGAGGTGCGCTTGTAGAAAAATTAGAAATGGGGACTTGTTAAATTTTTAGGGGGAATTACGTGATTTTTTTAGCAAACGCACCCCTTAGAAAAAAATCATTAGTGCAGCATCATTGTTCACATTATAATTGAAATGTGAACAATATTGCTGCATTAATAAAAAAAACACACAAAAAAATACATGTTTTTTTTTATTTTTTAATTCTTTTTAACTTTGTTTTTACTTTAAACATGGTCATGTTTGGTATCATTCGAAAGACCATGCTCAGGCCATAACCCCCTAGCTGCTACGGTTCTGGAGATATCAGGGTTCAAAGGAACCCCTTATCTCTACCAGGGGATTTCCTTGGGAAATCCCCGGGCAGCTAGGCATTCCCCGGCCATCCAATGTCATCATGCTATGCTCGATACGTCAGTAGGCGAAGGGAAACCCGGAGGTGGAGCCGCCATCCAAGATGGCGGCCCGCACCGGAGCTAAATTGCGATGTTGCGCCGAACGGCGCTGCATCGCGATCTGGCATGCAATGGGTTAAAAAAAAAAGGCACCGCTTTAAAGGGCAGACACTGTCCTTCAAAGCGTTGCTCTTTTTTTTCGTAAACCCTCCCGATCGCATGCGCGATGACGTCATTGATGTCGGGAGGGGCTTAACTTCAGCGTCTGAGGATGCTGAAGTCAGACCGCCGCGGGACCCCGGACAGAGAGGTGAGTATCTCATAGTATATAGCGGGAGTCAATGAGGGCGTGCCCCACACGTCATCCGCAGCGAAAGAGTTAAAGAGATGCTCTATTAAAAGTAGAGTTCGCTCTTTTGCCCTTGAATAATTGGACAGAGGCTACTGACAACAACCTCTGCCCAATTTTTTTTTCTATTTTCAGGTTATTTTACTTACCCTATGTTCGTTGCCACGCAGCATGTCCTCTTCAGTAGAGGGACTACCAAACTCTGAAGACCCTGAAGCTTTTCTATGGAATTTGCGCTCCCACAAACCTTTCATAGCAAAGGAACTGCAAATTACATACTGCTACAGGAGTCGCACCCTTTACATATGCAAGTTCTATAGCGGCTGTGCAGAACGATGGATTGGAGCTGCCCACATAAGATCCATCGACAGGGGGGCGTGGCTGACCATGCAGGAGACCAGACGTGCTTCTGCTGAGCTCCGTCTGGAATCGCTGGCGGTGGCTATTTTGGACCAGATATATCGCTTAATTTGCCCTACGGGGAGTCCCTGTGTGGTCGGCCATCGGGAGGAGCGCCCTGGAGCCGGTTTGTTCCCCCCTCCAGGGCACAGCGGAGATTGCGGCCTTGGTCTGAATCGGAGACGTCCAGGCGTTGGCCATCTTGAGGCCTATCACCAGGATCAGCCTCGGTCTGCTTCAGGTTTCCCGGACCTCCCCCGGCAGATATCACTGGACGGGTGGTCGGCTGTAGCGGCTCGGAGGATGGAGGGCCCCCATCTTCTGAACGCGGCGGCGACCGCTGCGGCTGGGTTGCTGGAAGACCGAGGTGGTGCGGCATGGAGGCAGCCGACGCTCCCTCCTCGTGTTGGAGACCTGGAGGCCGTGTTTGAGCACTTAGAGTACCTGGTGACGGAGACAAAAGACGAGGGGAGCCCGCTCACAACGGGCTCCTGGCGTACCCTGATGGCGGTGCTGCATGGAGGTCGGGAAGAGACGGAGGACTTAACTGAACGTCCGGAATTGGTGATACTGCCTCCCGGATGGATGGTGGTCCTCCCTGCTGTGGTAGTGGATGGCGCGCCTGGAGGTGAGCTGATCCCTGAGGGTGGAGGAGCACGGAAAACCGGAGACACCGCGCGAATACTCACCGCCGCGCGAATACTCACCACCGCAAGATGGAGTGGAGTTGTTGCCTGATGCGTCGCATGCCGCGGTGGAGATGATGCCTGCTGCTGGTGAGAGCCCCGTGGGAGGGCTGTGGTGGATACCCTGCCCTCATGGAGCTACTCCAGCGGTGAGTACTCTGCTATGGGGATGCCTCCCCTTCTCCGCCCCGCGGCGCCTGCTGTTTCGGGACACTGGATGAGAGCATTCCTTTATTTTTCTTGTCTGCCTACCTGCAATTTTTTCCTCAAATTTTTGTTTTTAGGCCGCAACTTTTTGACTTTTGCCCCCCCCCCGCGGAGATTAAGCTATGGGATCTTTTTGCTGACTAAATGTCGTTCCTCCTCGGCTGGGGTTGTTTACGTATCTTTGAGACACTCTACAGATTTGAAGCGGATTTTATTTTATTTTTGCCGTACGCTTTGCGGTTTTGCAACCCCCCCTATCTTTTTTCGTTTTGCAGCTGCCCCTTGATACCACCTCCTTTCCCTTATCTTTAATTTCTTTACTGCGACGTCTCTGTGGACATTTGCATTATTTTTCTTTACTTTACCTTTTTATTATTTTGTGCCACGATGCCATCTACCTGCTTTTACGTTTGTGACCCATTGCTTTATGTTCCTGTGTGTTTATTATTTTTATGGCTCGGTAGCTACTCAGATGTTATGTGGCCCTGCGTGGCTCACTCACACTGTTGATTTCTTGATGTTTCTGCTAAAAATACTAAAATAAAGAATTAAAAAAAAAAAAAAAGATCCATCGGCTGCCTCTCTGAGACTGCTCACAACAGTGATTGGTCTCAGAGAGGGTGATGTCAGCACCACAAGATCTACAAGATCTACCAGCAGCCAGGAAATAAAAGTTGCAGGAGATGCTTTGTGGGGTGGAGGAAGCTCCTTCACTTCACCCAGAGTTTTCTCCAGATTGGGGCAGCTAGGAGGGAGGGACAGTCCCCACATCCTGACCACTTTATAGTTACTTTCTCAAAAGTACCGGCTGGGTGGAGTAGAGGTAACATCACTGCTCTGCATGGAGAGAGCCTGTGGAGACATGGGCTCAATCTCGACGAGCACCTCTCTAGTAAGTGTCCTTGGGCAAGACCCCTAACAGTACATACTCGCCACCCAGGACATACTTGAAACAAGAGAAATCTCAATGCATCCTTCCTGGTAAAATACTTTCTCAAAAAAAAAAAAACACATAAAGGATTTTACCAGGAAGGATGCATTGAGATATCTCTTGTTTTCAAGTATATCCTGGGTGGCAAGTACATTCAGTATGAATTTACCCGCTGGCCTGGCGGGATATTACATATACATTACAGGATCTATAATGTATATGTAATTAGGGATGAGCCAAACACCCCCGAGTTCGGTTCGCATTCGAACTTTTCAAAAGTTCGGATTCGAACTCGAACACGAACTCAATACAAGTCAATGGGACTCAAAGTTCGATTTTTAGAGAGCCCTCCAAGAGGGCATATATGCTAGATATTTGCCATAAAAGGTGTATGGGGGTCCGGGTAGTGCCCTGGGGGACAGGAAACAAGGACAATAAGTTTTAAAAAAAACGTTTTTAAAGGGACAGTGAGTTTTCCATGAAATAAGGGTTAAAAATAAAAATGAAAAATTCCTTCAAATATCGTGCCTAGGAGGTCCCCATAACCTGCCCGTGAAGTGGCGGATTTCTAGGATGTATAGAAACATTTAAAGACAAAAAATTTACGTTTCAAATGACGGTAAATGCTTTTCCTTTAATCTATTCATAAACAACTGCTTGGGGCGGCAGCCTGTATGAAAAGACATTTTAAGACGCGCAGAAAAAGTTTAGTGATTTTTCTGGCGAAATTATGGTGAAACTTATGCAGGCTTTGGATGAAAGTAACAATAGCTGCTTTAAAATTGTGCCTTTAGCGTCGGCAACAGTGCCGTCACACAGTAACCCTTCTGAGGATATGAATCTGGTACAGGCGTTAGTGGCAGTGCACCCAAATATTGTGCCTCTGGTGCCAGGCCAGAAAGTGCCATCATACAGTAACCCCTCTGTGGTATTGTGGAAGAGTGCAGGGGTGCACCATGCGGTCAGGGCCGGTGCTAGACTATTTTGCGCCCTAGGCAAGACCAGCTACTTGCACCCCCCCAAAAATAAAACGACACAACATGAAACTGCTAAATTTCTTTTTATTTAAGAATAAAGTTTGAAAAGCACCAATAGTAAAGGTAAAATAAATATAAATAAACTGTATTAAACCATTTTAAATTAACTCTATTAAACAAATTAAAATTAACTGTATTGAACAAATATAAATTAACGAAAAAAAAAATAAGAGTTGTCACGTAAGTTTCAATTTCAGACACATCAAAATTTCACTTTGCGTGCCTTAACCGTTGCAAATTTTCATGATACGTATATATATATATTGCCCAGGCCAGCTCACATCATGCGTATATATATACTGCCCAGGCCAGCTCACATCATGCGTATATATATATTGCCCAGGCCAGCACACATCATGCGTATATATATATTGCCCAGGCCAGCTCACATCATGCTCACAGACAGTCACAGATGCGCCATCATGCGAATATATATTGCCCAGGCCAGCTCACATCATGCGTATATATATTGCCCAGGCCCAGGCCAGCTCACATCATGCGTATATATATTGCCCATGCCAGCCCACATCATGCGTATATATATTGCCCAGGCCAGCTCACATCATGCGTATATATATATATTGCCCAGGCCAGCTCACATCATGCTTATATATATATTGGGAAAGGACATATCTGGTGAGCGCAAAAATAAATGCTCTGGAGTCCGGATGTCTCAAATCAGCCCGCAGCACATCATATGGTTATATACAAGAAGCAAATAGAAAAAAACACATCATAGTGCAATACAGCAGGATTTTTATATAGTGGGGTGATGGATTATATGATAGATCCACTCACAAATATGGAGCCCCAGCACTGGCTCTGAGTGGGATATCGCCTCTGAGTAGTTTTTTCTTCCTCCCTGTTTGCAGGTGACCCCGTCCTTAGACTGGAATTTTTCCTCGAGTGGAGTGCATAAATGGAGGCAAGAAAAAAAAGCTTTCCTAGTGTGAGATCCTTCTAATCTTAAAATTGCAGGTTTTTCTGCTAATTCAAAATTTACGTTTTGTGGAGCTTTCCAAGCTCGAGAAGGATCGCCTATGGATTTTTTATGGGAAAAAAATCCAAGGAAAAAACCAATACAGGATACAGGACGTGGTCTTTAAGATATTTATTAAAATAATAAAATCATAGGTACCAGGACGCGTTTCGCTGTTCTAAAACAGCTTCCTCAGCTGGTAAATATTAACAACCACATAACAGGGGTATATATACCCTACTAATAACTAAACAATATCCACTCCTGTATCCAATCGATCCAAAATTCCGTCCGGTGTGCGCCGCCATCTTGCGCCGTCTTCTCCGCTCATGCGCCGCAACGTCTTCCGCGTTCCATATTGGTTGAAGGAAGTGTTCTTTTCAGCGCGGCCATTTTGCGCATGCGCCAATGCAAGTCCCATGTCATGGTCTTTACGTCGATCATGTCCCAACACAATATATAAATACTCCCGCAGCATCAGGGCGGGTGAGACAGATCACAGACCCCAAGGGGCGGCATCGCTTTAGCCCAGATGGTGTTGAAGTTCCAGATAGCATATAAACAGAAAAAGGATTAAACAGTTAAAAACATAGCCTGGGTACAGTGTATAATAGCTCATCCATGCCAATCATGAGATAGCAAGAGTTCTCAAAGTAAATGGACTCGGGTTAAAATAGACCATCTCAGCCCTAATCACTTTCGGATGGAATTTTATTACGTATGATATTCCCCATCAATGAGAACCTCTAGTTTGATCGAAAAAAAGGGTCTTTAACCCTTTCGCTGTTGAGCCTTTTCACACCTCTGTGCTGAGCTCATTTTTACCGATTTCGCTCATCATGTTTAAATGCGTTTTTAAGCCTTATTTTAATATATGACCCAGACATATTATATATCGTTCTTTCCGGCAGACTGTGCAGATTCATAATATGTCATTATTATATGTATACGTTATGTCATGTCTGTATATTATAACAAAAAATGCAATAAAATTTGAATTTTCAATAATTTACAATGTGTAAAGGTTTTTTTTTCACATTTTAACATGCGAGCGTTTGCGGTTATATTTTCTATTGGGTGCGCTTGTTAAAAAAATTAGAAATGAGGAATTGTTACTTTTTTTTGGGGAAAATTACGTGTTTTTTAGCAAACGCCCCCATAGAAAAAATAGTTAGTGCAGCATCATTGTTCACATTATAATTGAAATAGAAACAATATTGTTGCACTAATAAAATGAAACAAAAAACATTTTCTTAATTTTTTTTTAAAATGTAAAATATATATATTTGTTTTACATTTTACATGGTCATGTTTGGTATCAGTGGAAAGGCCACGCTCTGGCCGTTCCAATGATAGCAAACATTAACCCCTATCTGTCACGGATCGGGAGATAGGGGGTTCATTGGAACCCCCTATTTCCACTATAGGTGGCAGCAAGGGGTTAATTTCAAAACTGGCACCATTGCGCTCTGCGCGATGACGCCAGTCATTAGGGGGATATCCCGGAAGCTTGGCCGACATCCAAGATGTCGGCCAGCTCCGGGAGGGGACCGCAATACGGCGCATGTTAGCGCCATATCGGGATCCAGCCCCCTAGGGGTTAAAGACAGTCGCCGCTTGGAAGGGCAGGCTGTGCCCTTCCATGTGGTGCCTGCCCTTAATTGCTGGCCCGCGGGGAAGGGGAGGGGGAGTGGTCCGAAGGACCTCCCCCCTCCCCTTCAGGCACCTTCCCTGCAATGGCGGGGTGGTGCCTGAAATAGACGTCATCGCGCATGCGCGATGACGCCAATCGTGCACGCCGGGGTCCCGGAGGCTGGGCTGACATCGATGATGTCAGCCCACACCGGGGGGCCGCGCGATTGGCTGGAATACCGGCTGATCGCGGCTGCAAAGGGAGGACGTGCTCAGCGCATCCTCCGCAGCGAAGTAGCAATGCGGGTGGACGCGCTGAGCGCGTCCACCGCATTGAAAGGGTTAATTACATTAGAACTATAAAATGGTGATAAAGGAGACATAGCACTACCTAATTTGTAAATGTAAATAATCTATTTATGACAACAATGGAATGGGAATTAACTGAAAAGACCAGTAGTAATTTCTGACCATAAATATAATAAAAGGTTTATTCTTTTATGTGCTGAACATTTAATTAATTATGGAGTGCAAACGATTACCAATTTGTAATTAAATATATTTTAAAGTGCAATATAAAGTGCATATGTTGAGAACTATGGAAGAGTGTTTATGAACAAGACACTGCCTGATTTGGGTATATATATAATCTATTTATGACAACAATAGAATGGGAATTAACTGAAAATGACCAGTGATATTTTCTGACCATAAGTATAATTAAGTGAATTATTCTTTTATGTGCTGTGCATTAGATTAATTATAGGGTGCAACGAATGCCAATTTGGAATTTCATTGTATTTTAAATTGCAATATAAAGTGCTTACGATGAGAACTATAAATAGTGGTTAAGGACAAAACATTACTTAATTCTGATTATAAATATAATCTATTTATGACACAATAGAATAGAAATTAACTAAAAACCAGTGATGTTATCTGACCATAAATATAATTAGATAAGATATTCTTTTATGTACTGTACATTTAATTAATTATAAAGTGCAATCAAATGCCAATTATTAAATTCAAAATATTATTAAAGTGCAATATAAAGTGCATACGATCAGATGATTCATCAAATCGTAGTATCATATTTAGTGATGTAGTAAACTGTGTAGTGAGTATTGAATATCTATTGGAAAATACATTCTAAATACTGTAACCTTATATATGAATATTGGGCCCATATTTCTGGGTCCTGTGTGAACCCACATTAAAGTGCAATTGAGGTGCGAAAAAGTGCGTAAAAAAAAGGAAAGTTTTTCTTTTTCTTTTTTCTCTCCCTCCCCACCTCCCTCTTCCTTTCTCATTGATCACTCTTGACCAAAATTCACAATTGGCATGGTGAAATGACCTTATAAAAATGTGTGATTTCAAAATCATTATTTAGGCCACCCGGTGACATAGTGCCCAATTCGAAAATAAGCCTCATCTCCTCTCGGCCTAATCTCTTAATTATATCCTCCTCTATATCGTTTTTGAATATTTGTTTTATGGCCATAAACTTTAAACCTAAAGGGGAGCCGTTGTGTTTTATCTTGAAGTGTGCGGACACTGAATGCTTTTCGTATAGTTTCCTCACATTTCTCACGTGTTCTGAGATTCTTACATTTAGGGCCCTCTTAGTGCGGCCCACATATTGGAGGCCACAAGGGCACTCCAACAAATATAGAACATTCTTGGAATAACAGTTTAATACATTTCTTATATTAATTGTCTGATGATTTTTGTGATTGAGATATTCACCATGGAATTTTTTCTTTGTACCTGTGGATCTACATGCAAGGCATTGTCCACAGCTGTAGAACCCATGTTTTAAATCAAAGCTATTTTTATTCTTGATGGGTTTTTTTTCCCCTGTCTTTCCATGGACTAGAATATTCTTTAGATTCTTGGTTCCCCTAAATATGATGTTTGTTTTTTTTCCTAAAATGCCCGTTAACTCCTTATCTTGGCATAAAACATGCCAATGTTTGTTAAATATCTTTTTAATATTTTTAGCTTTTACGTTGTAATCACAAATAAAAGTAATCTCTTCTCCTCTGTTTAGATTTTTAGGTTTATATTTCAACAAAGTGTCTCTATCCTCACTTTCTAATTTAGTGATTGTGAGGTCTAATTCCTTCTCATTGTACCCTTTTTCCATAAATTGTTTCTTAAGAGAATCTGCTTGTTGTCTAAACATAGTGATATCAGAACAGTTTCTTCTTAACCTAGTAAATTGTCCCTTAGGGACACCTTTTAGCCACATTGGATTGTGGCAACTCGTGGTTTCTATGTATGTGTTGGTATCGACCTTTTTAAAAAATGTTTTAGACCGTAATGCATTTCCTTCACTGTATAGGTCCAGATCTAGAAATGTTATCCTATCTCTGCTCCATTTTTTCTCCAATTTAATGCCCCATTCTGGACTATATAAACTATCAAGAAAAGGAATAAGATCCTGTTCATCACCTCGCCAGACAAAGAATATATCGTCTATAAAACGTCTATAGACCATAATATTTTGGTGCGCCCAGCTATGCGAACCGTAGACAAACTGGGATTCCCAGCCTGCCATATATAGGTTTGCATAGGTGGGCGCAAACTTTGTCCCCATTGTTGTACCTTTCTTCTGGATATAGTAATCCTCATCAAATTTGAAATAATTGTTTTTCAAAATAAAATCCATACTGTCAACAACAAACTGTGTTTGATCTATACCAATTTTTTTGGGATTTATCTATTTCCTCTTTTGCGACTTTTAGGCCGTTTAAATGTGGTATATTACTATAAAGAGCATTTACATCGCATGTAACCATTATATCATTTTCCCTCCACTCAAAGTTCTTTAATGTTTGTAATACACAAAGTTCTTTAATGTTTGTAATAATGTTTGTAATAATGTTTGTAATACACAATGTTTGTAGTACAAACATTAAAGAACTTTGAGTGGAGGGAAAATGATATAATGGTTACATGCGATCAATGAGAAAGGAAGAGGGAGGTGGGGAGGGAGAGGAAAAAGAAAAAATGTCCTTTTTTTTTTACGCACTTTTTTCGCACCTCAATTGCACTTTAATGTGGGTTCACACAGGACCCAGAAATATGGGCCCAATATTCATATATAAGGTTACAGTATTTCGAATGTATTTTCCAATAGATATTCAATACTCACTACGCAGTTTACTACATCACTAAATATGATACTACGATTTGATGAATCATCTGATCGTATGCACTTTATATTGCACTTTAATAATATATTGAATTTAATAATTGGCATTTGATTGCACTTTATAATTAATTAAATGTACAGTACATAAAAGAATATCTTATCTAATTATATTTATGGTCATATAACATCACTGTTTGTTAGTTAATTTCTATTCTATTGCGTCATAAATAGATTATATTTATAATCATAATTAAGTAATGTTTTGTCCTTAACCACTATTTATAGTTCTCATCGTAAGCACTTTATATTGCACTTTAAAATACAATGAAATTCCAAATTGGCATTCGTTGCACCCTATAATTAATCTAATGCACAGCACATAAAAGAATAATTCACTTAATTATACTTATGGTCAGAAAATATCACTGGTCATTTTCAGTTAATTCCCATTCTATTGTTGTCATAAATAGATTATATATATACCCAAATCAGGCAGTGTCTTGTTCATAAACACTCTTCCATAGTTCTCAACGTATGCACTTTATATTGCACTTTAAAATATATTTAATTACAAATTGGTAATCGTTTGCACTCCATAATTAATTAAATGTTCAGCACATAAAAAAATAAACCATTTATTATATTTATGCTCAGAAATTACTACTGGTCTTTTCAGTTAATTCCCATTCCATTGTTGTCATAAATAGATTATTTACATTTACAAGTTAGGTAGTGCTATGTCCTTTATCACCATTTTAATGTAATTAAAGCCCCTTTTTTTCGATCAAACTAGAGCCGAGAGGTTCTCATTGATGGGGAATATCATACATAATAAAATTCCATCCGAAAGTGATTAGGGCCGAGATGGTCTATTTTAACCCGAGTCCATTTACTTTGAGAACTCTTGCTATCTCATGATTGGCATGGATGAGCTATTATACACTGTACCCAGCTATGTTTTTAACTGTTTAATCCTTTTTCTGTTTATATGCTATCTGGAACTTCAACACCATCTGGGCTAAAGCGATGCCGCCCCTTGGGGTCTGCGATCTGTCTCACCCGCCCTGATGCTGCAGGAGTATTTATATATTGTGTTGGGACATGATCGACGTAAAGACCATGACATGGGACTTGCATTGGCGCATGCGCAAAATGGCCGCGCTGAAAAGAACACTTCCTTCAACCAATATGGAACGCGGAAGACGTTGCGGCGCATGAGCGGAGAAGACGGCGCAAGATGGCGGCACACACCGGACGGAATTTTGGATCGATTGGATACAGGAGTGGATATTGTTTAGTTATTAGTAGGGTATATATACCCCTGTTATGTTGTTGTTAATATTTACCAGCTGAGGAAGCTGTTTTAGAACAGCGAAACGCGTCCTGGTACCTATGATTTTATTATTTTAATAAATATCTTAAAGACCACGTCCTGTATCCTGTATTGGTTTTTTCCTTGGATTTTTTTCCCATAAAAAATCCATAGGTGATCCTTCTCGAGCTTGGAAAGCTCCACAAAACGTAAGTTTTGAATTAGCAGAAAAACCTGCAATTTTAAGATTAGAAGGATCTCACACTAGGAAAGCATTTTTTTCTTGCCTCCATTTATGCACTCCACTCGAGGAAAAATTCCAGTCTAAGGTGGGGGTCACCTGCAAACAGGGAGGAAGAAAAAACTACCCAGAGGCGATATCCCACTCAGAGCCAGTGCTGGGGCTCCATATTTGTGAGTGGATCTATCATATAATCCATCACCCCACTATATAAAAATCCTGCTGTATTGCACTATGATGTGTTTTTTTCTATTTGCTTCTTGTACAGGGTGAGCCAGTCAAACCTGCATTTTTGAAATGACTGTAAAAAATAAACGGATGGATATTTCAAAATTTTATTGTTACTATCTTAATGTACATTAAAAAGCATTTAAGAAACAACATTCACTGTTTAAAAATAACTCCAGTAAGATGGTGTCCTTCCCGATTGAGACATTCTTGTAGCCGATTTCTGAAACAGCCCATCGCATCACGGAGCATACGCTGAGGAATTCTCTCGATTTCCAACCGGATTCTCCTCTTGAGTTCCCCAAGCGTTGGAGGTCGTTGTTCAAAGACTTTACTCTTCAGGTACCCCCACAAGAAAAAATCGCACACTGTGAGGTCGGGCGATCGGGGAGGCCAAGAAATTGCTCCATTTCGGGATATCACCCGATTTGGAAAAACATTGTTGAGAACATTCATGCTCACACGGGCTGTATGACTTGTGGCACCGTCTTGCTGGAATAAGGTTTCATTGTTCATTCCATGTTGACGAAGCTGAGGAATGAAGAACGAATGCAACATTTCCGAATAGCGTTGTGCATTCACAGTAACTGCTTGCTCCCTGTCATTTTCAAAAAAATACGGGCCTATGATTCCCAAAGAGGACATTGCGCACCAAACTGTTACCTTGCTTGAATGGAGTGGTGTTTGATGGAGTTGTTGAGGGTTTTCATCACTCCAGTATCGGAAATTTTGTTTATTCACAAAACCGGAGAGATGGAAATGTGCCTCATCGCTCATCCACAGGTTGTGAACAAGGTCCTCGTTTTCATCAAACATGTCCAACAACGTTTGACAAAAACGCCGTCGAGCTGCAAAATCGTTTTCATTCATAGCCTGAACAACCTGAATTTTGTATGGGTGATGGTGTAAATCTAACCTCAAGACTCTTCGGACGCTCGTGTTTGCCATGCCAAGCGCAGCACTCTGTCTACGCGCCGATCTCCGAGGGCTTCTTTCCACAGCAACTCTCACGCGGTCAATATTTGCGGGAGTTCGCACTGATCTTGCACTGCCACCCCTTCTGCTTCTCGTTTCACCAATTGCTTCAAAGTTTGTCACCCACAATTTGATTGAATTAACAGACGGCACTGGCTTATTTCGATTAATTTGAAAATTCTTCCGGAAACGACGCTGAGCGGCTGCATAACTACCACTTTGGTAAAACGCTTTCACAGCGAATGAACGTTGTTGTTTAGACCACTGCTCCATGATGACTGAAATGCTTAGTTGTGGGGGACACAATGGTAACCTTGCTAAATCGCTCCGCCCACTTTCACGGCTCTCCCGCCCTTTTCAAAAATGCAGGTTTGACTGGCTCACCCTGTATATAACCATATGATGTGCTGCGGGCTGATTTGAGACATCCGGACTCCAGAGCATTTATTTTGCGCTCACCAGATACGTCCTTTCCCAATATATATATACGCATGATGTGAGCTGGCCTGGGCAATATATATATATACGCATGATGTGAGCTGGCCCGGGCAATATATATACGCATGATGTGGGCTGGCCTGGGCAATATATATTCGCATGATGGCGCATCTGTGACTGTCTGTGAGCATGATGTGAGCTGGCCTGGGCAATATATATATACGCATGATGTGGGCTGGCATGGGCAATATATATATATACGCATGATGTGAGCTGGCCTGGGCAATATATATATATACGTATGATGAAAATTTGCAACGGTTAAGGCACGCAAAGTGAAATTTTGATGTGTCTGAAATTGAAACTTACGTGACAACTCTTATTTTTTTTTCCTTTAATTTATATTTGTTCAATACAGTTAATTTTAATTTGTTTAATAGAGTTAATTTAAAATGGTTTAATACAGTTTATTTATATTTATTTTACCTTTACTATTGGTGCTTTTCAAACTTTATTCTTAAATAAAAAGAAATTTAGCAGTTTCATGTTGTGTCGTTTTTTTTTTTTATATAACCATATGATGTGCTGCGGGCTGATTTGAGACATCCGGACTCCAGAGCATTTATTTTGTGCTCACCGGATTCGTCCTTTTCTGATTATATTCTATGGTGTGGGGGAAAACACTACCCACTGGTGTGGCATTAGAGTTTGGGTGGTGACGGTGTGTTGTGTGGCGCTTAACATTTGTTGTATAAGTATATATATATTGCCCAGGCCAGCCCACATCATGCGTATATATATATTGCCCAGGCCTGCCGACATCATGCTCACAGACAGTCACAGATGCGCCATCATGCATATATATATTGCCCAGGCCAGCTCACATCAGCCGTATATATATTGCCCAGGCCCAAGCCAGCTCACATCATGCATATATATATATTGCACAGCCCACATCATGCGTATATATATTGCCCAGGCCAGCCCACATCATGCATATATATATATTGCCCAGGCCAATCCCCTGGTGGAGATAGGGGGTTCATTTGAACCCCGATATCTCCAGGCATCTAGGGGGTCATGGAGGGTGTCAATCGAAAGGCCTGAGCATGGCCTTTCGAATGATACCCAACATGACCAGGTATAAAGTAAAAAAAAAAGAAAATAGAAAATAAAAACATGTATTTTTTTGTGTGTTATTTTTATTAATGCAGCAATATTGTTCACATTTCAATTATAATGTGAACGATGATGCACTAATGATTTTTTTCTATGGGGTGCCTTTGCTATAAATCACGTAATTCCCCCAACAAAATGTAACAAGTCCCCATTTCTAATTTTTGTACAAGCGCACCCCACAGAAAACAAAATGTGCTAAAATGTGAAAAAAAACACTTTACACACTGCAGATGATTAAAAATTAAATTTTTACGCAGTAGCCGCAGATGTGGCAACTAAGACGCGACTCATGTCGGCCCCTGGAGCTAGAGCACCTGTTCGATTTGACGGAGCCCTACTGACGATATATCAAGACCTGCCCTTCATGACCCTGGTGGCACGTCGTCGGTTCCGAGACGTGACAGCCTTCCTACGGCATAAGGGAGTCCGCTACCGCTGGGGGCTAGCTGGCTCACTAGCGGTTACCTACATGAACATTCTCTACAATATACCGGAACCGGCTGAAGCCTGGCCAGTGCTTTTAGGAGCGGGTCTCGCTCCGGATCGGGCGGTTACTGACCCGGGTTGAAAGCCACACTATGGGGACCTCTTTTTGTCCCCCCCTGGGACTCTTCTCCTCGCTGAGTTGTGGAAAATCCCACCGAGCTATTTTTTCTCCCCCCCCCCCCCCGCTTGGCAATTTTTTTTTATTTTTTTTTTCTTCTTTCGCTTTCTCTTTCTATCTGTCCTTTACCGCAGATACAGCTGACTCTTTTGATGATATTCCCCGGCTGGGGACTTTTTTTTTTTTCTTTTTTTTTTTTATTTGGCTATTCCGGGACATCTCGGACGCAACCGTGGCCTGGTGCCCGGCTTGCTCCTGAGCGCCCGGGCCAGGTGCCGTTATTCCCCTTGGCCTCCCTGCGGCCTTATGGACCGTCTGGGTAGTCGCCAAGGCAGGCACATTTTTGGCCTTTGCCATCTTTTTATTCCCTCCCCCCCCCCCTCTTTCTTTTACAGCTTGATGTCCCCGGCTGGCTATTATTATTAATTTTTTATGTTTATGTTTCTGTTCCCTACCTGAAGACTTTCTCTGGCTGTTAATAGCCATTAGTTCCCTATAACTTGCTTTTTGGATGAGACCCCCCTAATAGGGGATGATTTTGTTGAGTGCGTTCCTTGTAGATGACGTTGAAATCTTAATGTGTTTTTCGCAGATGACTTTAAACTCTAGAGTGTTTTTTGCAGGAGACCTTACATTTAAATGTGTTTTCCGAGAATGATCTTAAATTTCTTTTTTTGTTTTTCTTCTATAGTTTACCAGTTGACTTATTTTGGCCCTGCGAGGTCTTTTTCATTATATGTTGACTCTCTATGTCGATGCAAACTTTCAAAAATAAAGAATTTAAAAAAAAAAAAAAAAAAAAAAAATTAAATTTTTATTGCATTTTTTTGTCATAAAATACAGGCAGGACATGACGTATACATATAAAAATGATATATTATGAGTCTGCGGGGTCTGCCGGAAAGAACGATATCTAATATGTCTGGGTTATTTATTAAAATGTGGCTTCAAATCGCGTTTAAACATGATGAGCGAAAGCGGTTAAAATGAGCTGAGCACACAGCAGTGAAATGCAGCATATTAGAGGAAGATTTAGTAGAGAAATTAACACTTCTCAGAAGCAGACACCACACCCTCAGTATAGTCTACATACATACAATGTATCAAATTCATTAGACCAGACTAAAAACACCTGTTGTTTACCGTTTTAGAACACAGGTCATTTAGAGGTGAGAATCTTTGCACGTACACATTAGTTTTTAATTCAATATCTAATAAACCGTTGCTTATAATATTCTGCAGTAAAGAGTCTCTTTATTTCTAGAATTTTTTGTATTTTTTAAGCATTTTTTAAACTTTTTTCAAAATTTGTTTATTTTTTGCAAACTCGAACCGATCACGCCAAAAAGTTCGAAGTTCGCGAACTTGCGAACGGCCAAAGTTCGAATCGAACTCCGAACTGATCGAACCGAACAGCTCATCCCTACTCAAGAGATACGAAATTGCTCAGTACAAAAAACGAAAGAAACTAAAATAAAATGCACTACAGTTTATTTTTATTTTTTTTTGTAAATCAAAGTTTTATTGAGTTTCATTGACATTTTTAAGCATAAAAGATAACATATATGCCTTGTTCAGGTATAAATCTGGATTTTCAGAACGCGCAGGATCTGCCAAAGCATAACAATATATAGCATTTATAAAAGTCTCAATATAATGTAAATGTAGAAGTCTGAATTTATGTCTAAAGATCTAAAAGTGAAAAGGGGGTAAAGAGAGCAATCAATCAACTTAAGGATAGCTGGGGGAGGGGGGGGGGAAAATCGGTTGTGTACCGTAGGTAGAGTCGAATAACTAGGTGGCTACGTAAGGAATGTCTTAGAAACATTAGTCTTGATGTGCGTTCATTATGGCTCTTAAAGAGGAGGATGACGAGATCAGAGTCCACCTGGACCAGATTGTGGAATATAACTCAGCCTGTTCCGTTGAGGTAAGAATTAAGTGTTCTAGCGAGTGGAAGTCTTCCATTTTAGACCGCCAAACTGATATGGGTGGACAGATTATCTGTTTCCAGTATAGAGGAATAACACTTTTGGCCACATTGAGAATTCAAATCAATACAGATCTTTTATATGTGCGAGCGGAAATCTCGGTGTGGTGTAGGAGCATCGACACAGGGCAAAAAGAAATGGGGGGGGGGTCAACAAATTCAGAGGTAACCGCATGGATGGTCTTCCAGAAAGGTATAAGTATATATATATATATGGTGGACAGCTCCACCATATGTGAAGCATCGTACCTTCATCTCCGTTACATCTCCAGCACGTTGGAGGGATGGCAGGGAACATCTGGCTAATTTGCGTGGGTACCCTATACCATAAAGTTAAAACCTTGTATGCTGCTTCCTGGACCCTGCTTGCCACGGAGCAATGATGTGTGAGATCAAGAATGTTACCCCATTGGGATTCCGAAAGAGTAATTTCTAACATCATCTCCCAGCGTCCCATGAGAGGGGCTGGTGTGTTTGCAGCCGCCGTTTGAAGCAGAGCGTATATGTGTGAAATACCGTGAGCCAAGGGGTTAGGCAACATGCATTGTTGTTCAAATACGGTAAGTGGTCTAGTGAGTTTGTGTTGTTGCGGGATTGCTCGTAGGTAATGGCACAGTTGACCATATTTAAAACTGAGTAGGGAAGGGTGGTGATCCAGTTGTGAACAGTTCCCTCAATGGTATGTACCCTGTAGTGCGCAATAAGTGATGCACTCTTGGGATCTCTGCCGAGAATAAGGTGCAGAAGGTCTGTGCTTGCAACCCCAAGGCAAAATCTAGGTTGTGTACAATTGGTAACAGGGGAGATGGGGAAGTGGAGAGGGAGAAGGTCTCAGAGGCAAGACGCCAAATGGCCATGGTGGCCAGTGTATAAGGGGATGTGATGGCATGGTGTTTATCCTGGGAGGTTGGGAGCCATGGTAAGGTGGCCAGGGGTATCCTCAGTGAGTCTTGTTCCGCGTCTTTCCATTTCTTCTCGACCCCCGGTTTCAACCAGTCTAGAATGCGTAACAGGTGACTGGCAATATGGTAGCATCGGAAATCAGGTACCGCTAGGCCTCCCTGCGATTTCTGTCTGGTGAGTATGTCGAAGCGTAGCCTGGGGGGTTTTACCTTTCCAGATGTATTTAATTAGCGCTGATTTTAGGGTTGCAAAAATTTTTCTGGGCAAACGGATGGGTATCGTTTGAAAGAGGTACAATAATCGTGGGAGGAGATTCATTTTAATGATGGCCACTCGCCCTAGCCATGATATGTGTGCATAGTTCCATTTGGAAAGGTCCCCTTGTAATGAGTCTAGGAGTGGTGAAAAGTTGTCTCCGTAATTCTCCGTGGGATCCACGTTTAGCCAAATCCCTAAATACTTTATTTTCGTGAGTGAGATCGAAAACGGGAAGTGTTGGAGAGGTAGTGGGGTGTGTGTGTCCGCTGCAAATATACTCAGGATATGGGATTTGCCATAATTAATTTTTAGGTTGGATAGGGCCCCGTACTCCCCAAAGGTTGATAAGATGCAGGGCAAGGACACTCTCGGGTTCGTCACGAAGAAGAGCAAGTCGTCAGCGTATGCTGCGATTTTGTGTTGTGCCGTGCCTATAGTGGGTCCCCTGATGTCTGGGTTATGTCTAACGGCGGAGAGAAAGGGCTCCAGGGATAAAATGAAAAGCAAAGGGGATAAGGGGCAGCCCTGTCTAGTGCCGTTATGTATTTTAAAAGACTCCGAATACACCCCATTAACACAAAGCCGGGCCGAGGGGTCCGCGTACAAGGCCTGGACCCATGATTGCATATTCGGGCCCAGCCCTATGTGCGCAAGTGAGGCAAACAGAGAGTCCCAATTGACCCTGTCGAAGGCCTTCTCTGAGTCTGTAGATAGAAGAAGGAAGTCTTCACCTGAAGATCGGCCTCGGTGAATCAGTTGCAGAGCCCTAATAGTGTTGTCTTTCGCTTCCCTCCCCGGGACGAACCCCACCTGATCGCAATGAATCAAATTAGGGATGTGCGGTTGAAGGCGCGTGGCCAAAACTTTAGCGAAGAGTTTAATGTCTGTGTTGAGTAATGATATTGGTTTATAATTTGCGCAATTAGTAGGGTCCTTGCCCTCCTTTGGTAGCAAAGTGACATTGGCCATTAATGCCTGCGGGGGAAGGTTCTGGCCTTGGGTCAGGGCATTAAAGGCTTTCAGAAAGTGTGGTATGAGGACTTTACGAAAAGTCTTATAATAACGGAGCGGGAGATCATCTGGGCCGGGGCATTTGCCTGTTTTGGATGATTTAAGGGCAGCCGATAATTCCCCTTCCGTAATAGGGTCTTCCATGAGAGCTGCGTCTGCCATAGAAAGTTTGCGTGTGGAGTGCGTGGAGAGGTATGCTTGAATCTGACCGAGCAAGGTTGTCTGGTTTCTTCAGTCTGGGGGCCCGTAAGGGAGTACAGTCGCTTGTAATAGTCATGTAAGGCAGTCATAATTTGCGTTGGCATGTGTTTCGGTCGACTCTCGATCCCGTACGCAGGCAATATATGTGGCAGCTCGCTTTTTGCCATCATGCGTGCCAGGAGGCGGCCACATTTATCCCCGTAAGTGTGGAAAAAGGCCTTCGTTTGAAGACATGTTCGGTGGTGTAGCATGTTCATAAGGTCTGCCAGGGAGCATTGCAGGGTCATGAGCGTGGTTAGATGTGTTGGGTCAGCGTCCTGTTTGTGTAAGCGTTCAATGTCTGAGATTTGGAGTACCAGATCACTAATCTGTGTGGATCTTTGTTTCTTAAGTTCTGCCCCTTTTTTAATGTAGTGACCTCTAATTACGCATTTGTGCGCTTCCCAGATTACAGGGTCGGATGTGTCTGGGGTCACGTTTTCAGCGAAATAGGTCTCAAGCACCTGTTCGCTGTTTTCTATTAGGGATTCATTAGCCAAAAAGGAGTCATTTAAGCGCCAGGAGGAGGCGGGGCGGTATAGCGGGGATGTGAGGGTGATGTGAATTGGAGCGTGATCTGAATAGGTTGCAGTGCCAATGGATGCTGTTTTCAGTGTGTGTAGATGGTAATGTTGCAGAAAGAAGTAGTCTAAGCGGGAGTAGGACTGCTGGGGTTGAGAGAAGAATGTGTAGTCTCTCTCTTCCGGATGTTGTGCCCTCCAGCAGTCCACCAAATGAGAAGAGTGTAGCGTCTTGCCGATGGATCTTAATATGTGTAAAGGATGAGAGGTGGTGCCCTTGGACGTGTCAACTAGCGGAGCCAAGGGGACGTTAAAGTCCCCCCTAAAATTAGAGTGCCTTCCGCAAAATCCATTACCCTGCGGAGGCTGGTGGTAATAAAGTGGTGTTGGGCTTTGTTCGGGCGTAGAGGTTGGCGAATGTATACAATGTGTTGGCTATGTGTCCTTTAACTACCAGTAGTCTCCCCTCTCCGTCCGTCAGGGACGCTGTGCTTGTAAAGGGAATACGTTTACGAAATTGTAAAGCCGTACCTTTGGATTTTGAGGTGGTGTGGTTACTATAAAACCCAACCGGGAAGTGCGAATCGGTCAATTTGGGGTGTGTGTCTCCCCGGAAGTGCGTTTCTTGTATAACTACTACGGACGCCTTGCAGCTCCTGAAATCACATAACGCCCGAGAGCGCTTTTCAGGTAAATTAAGCCCTCTTGCATTTATGGACGTGATCGAGAGGTCCTGTGGAAGAGACATAGTAGCCTAGTTATGAGTAACGGGTGATATGAGTACTGTACCGAGGGTCGAAGGAAAGTAGTGGGGGGGGGAGGTGGGAGAAAAGTGTGGAGTGAAATGAAAGCCTATTAACAATGGAGAGGCAAGAGCGACATTTTAGTTTCAGTCCTTTTTGTGATATTACATTGATGAGTGAAGGAGACCAGTATTGAACGCAACATCGCAAAGCTACAGAAAAGGTTTGTATGTGTAATCCTTCCTGACCCCTACCCGAAAATCTGACAGTGATAAAGCTCCAGAATACTCACTCACAGCACAGACAGCCAGCACAGGAGAGGAAACCATTACTTAACCCTTGCATGTCTATGAGGCAGACAAGATGATAAAAGCAGCTGGAGAAGGAAAACATTCAAATAAATCACACTGAAAGCTAATGACAGAGGAGGGCTGGATAGTAAAAACCCCTTTATAACAAGCAGCGCTGGGAGAAGAGAGGGACTTTATAAAACGTGTGTTATCTCCCCTCCCGCTCTGCAAAATAGGGGCTTACGTCTGATACATTTTATATTATCCAGGAGCACTATCCCCCTTTCTTCATCTATAATACAAGTTTTATATAAAGTCCCTCTCCTCTCCCAGTGCTGCTTGTTATAAAGGTTTGTTTTATGTCTGATACATTTACAGGGTGTGGGGTACAGCTCAAATGGGGGGTACCCTTCCCAGGATAAAGGTAGTCCCAATCGCAGGATTTCTTTACAATGTACAGCCCTCTGTACTTTTATTCAAGAGCTGCATACAGGTCAAGAAACAAAACAAAACAAAACAATACCCTTGCCTGTCCGGCACTAACTAAACAGTTAAGGTTTTCCCTCACTACCGTTTCAGAAAACAAAGTGTATTCCAACCTTTCCTTTTTGCAGCCTGATCTCTGGTTCAGCTTTGCTCCCTCAGTAGCTGGTCTGAGTCCCAGGGTGGAGACTGAATGAACCTCACTTCCTGCTTTTATTTCCCTCTAGCCGCACCCATCAATCAATTAAGCCTCCCCAGGGAGAACTGCAAAACCCGGAGATTTGTGTGCCCCGAGCTGAACCCAAACTCCGGCCTGGAGTGCTAGTCCCAACAATATGACAAAACTCGAGGGGACACATACCGTCCCTCAAACACCACTCCTCTCCTCTCGTCACAAGGGTTATTGAAAGAGCTCTGAATTGCTTGAGAAAGGTAACCGAATGATGAAAATCAGCATTCGGTTACCTTTCTTGGCCATTCGGCTATCCAGAGAGCAGGCAATTCGCCAAATCCTAGCAAATTGCCTGAACATACAGTGCCTGTTCGGTGCCTGTTCGAGGGCAGTGAAAACCCCATGAAAAGCACTGCTTCGGCTATTCAGAGAACACAAACCAGCAGTGAAAGGTTCCCCTAATGCCCTGCCATTCGGTGGTTTCATGCGGCAAATTTATTCAGGAGAATCCCATAGGCTTCAATGTTAAAAATATTCCCGTTTTAATTCAATATCTAATAAACCATTCATTATAAAATTATGCAGTAAAGAGTCTCTTTATTTATAGATTTTTTAGGATATTTTAAGCATTTTTCAGATTTATTTTTTTAAAGTTTTCTTCTTTATTCTGTAACAGCCCTCTTTATTATCATTCCCTGGACCTCATATGTAAATTTCAGACATTTTCGCTCAGTAGTTTCTTTGCAAACAGCGTTTCACTTTCACACATTCATACAAACTGTTTTTCTAATTTATTCACTGCCTCTTCTGCTGTGTGGAAGGCTGCGATCGGCTCCTGTTCGGGTTTATCCGTGGTTTTCGGCAAGTTAATCCAGATGTTTTTGAAGGTTTTCGGCGTGCATTCGCTGGGTTTTGCGGTGAGTTTTCGTCGGGTTTGCGGCAGCTTTTCCCTGCAATTCGGGGACCCTGTGGTGTTTGCTGAATACACCGCAGGGTCACCTAAATGGGATCGGCAAAACAAACAGAATTGAGGAGAACGAAAAGTCACCGAACGTGCAGTGACTTTTCGAATCTCTTTGAATAACCCTGATAGTATCTAGCTCTCACAGTTACTCTGTCATTATGAGCCTTCAGTATGATTTATTTGAATGTTTTCCCTAGATTTAAAGTGCTTTATTTTATTATAAAAATCTATTTGCACCAGTCATCTCTTCTGTGAGCTTTCAGACCGATTTACGTTAATATTTTCCCTCTCCCCTGCTTTTATATTCCTGTGTCTCCCCCACAGAGATACAAAGTTTAAGTAAAAGTTCCCTCTCCTGTGCTGGATAAGCATTGCATTCCAAAGTTCTGCACCTCCACATGCCAATGCAGTAAGATGTTCTATACAGAGAGGAGCATTAATTAATGCAGGTGGATGTTCTATACATTATACAGAGAGGAGCCTTTTTTTTTAGCCCTTTAAATCCAGTGGCTGTGAGCACTGAGATCGGCTGCTTGTTATATTATCTCTCAGTACAATGTATCAGGCTCAGCTGTTACAGTAACTGACTGTAACATCGCTCAGAGTTTCAGCAAAACAAGGAAATAATATTGTTCTAACCGCTTATATATAAAAATATTATTTACTAGTTTTACTGAAACTCTGAGCACTGTGATGAGCAGCAGTCAGTTACTGTAACAGCTTTGCCTGACACATTGTGCTGAGAGTGAGAGATACTGTAACAAGCAGCGATCTTAGCCCTCTGAGGAGCCACTACAATAGTAATTGTATCCACTGGTTTTCGGATGAATGAAATTAGTTTTCATACTAAAGAACTGAAAACGAATTTCTTTAGCAACTAAATAAATTGCATTTTAGGACTAATCCATTAGTTCAAAACGAAATTTGAACCCAGGCTAAAGTCCCTTAAGGCTGGGGTCAGACGAACGCAGTGTTAACGTCCGTTTTGTCCGCACATAAGTACGTCCATGATAGCATACAATTGTGTTAAATGGAGCCCCTCACACGAAGTACGTCCGCACAGAAGTGCGGAGGCTGACGGGCGCTGCAAACGGACGCAGGTTAGGCAAGAACGTAATACTGCTAGAACGGACGTGCGGAGTGCGCCACGTCCACAACGTCCGCATAGCTTTGTGTGTGAGTGATGGAGCGTGGTCAGACGGACTGCATTTATACGTCCAGCATTTTTGACGGACAGAATTGTTTTTTCATTGTAATTTATTTTCCCTACTACATCAGTCAAAAAATACGTCAGTGAAAAAAACGGACTGTGTGGCCACTACCTTGTTGTCAGTCAGTAAGTACGTCCGTACTGCACGGACGCACAGTCCGTACAAAATGCGCTCATCTGACCCTAGCCTTAGAGTTCTCTATTTATATACCTCGATACAGAATGCACCTGTAAGCATGTAACATAGTGAGTATATTTCTTACATATTTATTTTCTGTGTAAATCTGTATATTTGTGTTATTTTTTAATATCTTGCATTTTATTACTTTGTATTTCTGTACCCTACTGTAAAAATTCAATGTTCTTGAACCCAGGACATACTTGAAAATGAGAAATCTCAATGTATCCTCCCTTGTAAAATAGTTTATAAATAAATAAATATCATTCCTACACACAAAAAAACTTTTCTGCACCAAGGGCTGGATTTATAATTCGGCATGTGCCTACAAGCGCCTGCCACAAGACGCCACACCTTGCGCTGTAAAACAGATAATTACATTTTACAATTATTTGGACCCCTGCATCTCTGGAGCCCTATGGACTAGAAGGACATATAAGGTATCATTGGAAAGGCCAGAATATGGTCTTTCCAATTATACCAAACATGACCAAGTTAATGTGAAAAAAAACATACCTTTTTCTTTTTCTTCTTCTAATGCAGCACAAGTGTTCACTTTACAGTTATAAAGTGAACAATGATGTGCACTGACTCAAATTCCGATTTCTCACACCACCAGCAAGTGTGGAGGTGAAGACACAATGCATTGTTTCATAAACAACCTAAACCACGGCACTGCAGTGAGGACTCAGAGGCAGGGGACTTTGAAACCTTGTGTCTCTGACCTTTCCCAAGAAACTTCACTTGACTATGCGTAGTGTAAAAGTGAGAGTCTGGTCTTTCCAACGATAAATAACAAGACCATGTGATGCGTAAAAATAAAAAATTGGGGAAAAAAATACTTTATTCTCTACTAGTTAATAAGCCTACCTGGGGCAGTCTATTGTTGTTGCCAGCTCAGAATCCGTGTCCACATATTTGCTTTGCGATGTCATATCCAAGAGTATCTCCATATATAAATGCATTTGTAACGCATCTGTCACCGTCCCGTCCACGATGGGAGGGCCGAGTAAGCAGCTGTGAAGGGTGCGTACGCAGCTGACAGCACATTGCAAATATATTTATATATTAGAACGGGCTCCTCTTCCCTCTTAGATGTTAAGCACACGGGAGTGGCTCCTCTTTTCCTCTTAGATTGTAAACTCACAGGAGCGGCTCCTCTTTTCCTCTTAGATTGTAAACTCACGTGATCGAACTCCTCTTTTCCCTCTTAGATTGTAAACTCACAGGAGTGGCTCCTCTTTCCCCTCTTAGATTGTAAACTCACAGGAACAGACCCCTCTTTTCCCTTTTAGATTGCAAGCGCACTGGAATAGGTGGTTTGTTTACGTTGCGCATGTGCATTGCGCCCTAGGACGACGACGACGGACACAAATGTTTTTATATATAGAGATAGAGCTCAGCATAACACGTTATATATAGCGCTCAGTATTACACACACACTATATATATAGCACTCAGCATAACACACTATATATAGCACTCAGTATAACACACACAATATATAGCGCTCAGTATAACACACACGCACACACCTGAGTGCATGTAATATTGTGTGTTTACAGTAGCCTAATAGCCAGAGCTACTAATACTTATGCCTTTTTATCAGGACTTTCACCTGAGCTCCGGTGCACTTGGCACCTATAATATATATCTTTTTATTTTTACCAATTTGTATTTGTTTTGTCAGTATAAATAAGTTTTTAATATTTTCCTTTACCTCAGCAATTCCATATATACCCCCCACCCCCCGTTAATAAGGCTGATACTCCGTTCTCATCTTTTTGGTAGTGCTTTTTTTTTTTCCTGTCTCTCCACGCTGCATCTGCCCAAGGAGCACTGGGGTACATTTCTCTGTGCTCCTCCTCCTCTGAGGACCCAGCACTCAGGACAGGTGCCCGGGAAAATGCCTGATTCTCACCCTTTTTAAGACGACCTCGAATTGCTTGGCCTGTCTGACAGTGGAGGAGCGGAACAGGAGGCAAACCCTCTGCCTGGTCACAGAGAGTGCTGGGTGGGAGGATGGAGTGGCAGAGCCAGTTCCCGGAAGTGTGTCTGGCAGGAGTCAGATCGGGCAGCTGGCCCTGCGCAGGAGCAAAGGGGAAACTTCATCCCATATGCCCCTGCTCGAAGTGCCTCCCCAGGCAGCCTGTCCCCAGCCATCAGCAGGACACAGCATGCAGTGGAAGAGGCTCTTTGTGCGAGGGAGAAAAAAAAAAAATCAGATTCGTTAGAGAGGCGCTTTGCGCGCGCCTCTCCAACAGATCATCTTTTTTTTTTTTTCTTTACTCGCACATGCCGGCGTTTTTCTTGCAGAACTCGCATTAAGATAACGTCCGTCTCATTGTAGTCATATGGGCTCCTGGAGCTCACACAGCACGGCACTCGTGTCATCACTCTATAGCTCGCATTTTGACTTGTGCTGCTGGCAAAGCAGCTCAGTTGTAATAAAAATGCTATACACCTGACGCAAATATTTTCCATTCATTTTCTAACTTGAGACCTGGCCCATAGTCTAACAGGGTTATTCAAAGAGAATCGAAAAGTCACAGCACGTTAGGTGACTTTTCGTTCTCTTCAATTCGGTGCGATTTGGCGATCCCATTTTGGCGACCCTGCGGTGTATTCAGCAAGCACCACAGGGCCGTCGTAGTGCAGGGAAAAGCCGCCGCAAACCAGCCGAACAGTCATGGCAGAACCTGGCGAACACACACCGAAACCTGCAAAAACATCGCCGGAGAAACCCAAGCAGCTGCCGATCACAGCGCAGAGCAGCCGCCGGAAAAAGCCGACACCGCAGACGAATAGAGTGGAAAAAAAAAAACAACAATACGCTTGAATGTTTGAAAAGTGAAACGCTGTTTGCAAAGAAACATATAAAATCCAATGAATGATAATAAAAAGGGCTGTTACAGAAAAAAGAAAAAACTTTCTAACTAAAAATTTTTGCAAAAAAATCCTGAAAAATGCCTAGAAGATAAAAAAGATAAAAAAAATCTATACATAAAGATACTTTTTACTGCAGAATATTACAATCAATGGATGAAGCATTGCTTCTCTATGGGGATTTCACTGCCCTCGAACAGGCAACGAACAGACACCGTATGTAGGAGGCAATTCACCAACATTTGGTAACTGCTTGCTCTCCGAATAGTCAAATGGCCAGGAAAGGTAACCGTACGCTGAATTTCACTGTTCGGTTACCTTTCGACCACAATTCGGATCTCTTTGAATAACCCTGTATGAAGTTGGTAAGTTTCCAACAGCTCTGGTTAAGCTTTCAACAGGATTAGAATACAGCCCTTTGTGTTTACCATCTATGAAAGCTGCATTGACTGTTAGGGAAATAGGGTCATGACCGCTTCAGGGAAAATCATCAGATGTATATCATGATGTTTATCTCTGTTGTTTCATAGGACTAAAGAGTTGTCCTCTGCTTACCCTTCTTCACCATACTATTCCACTATTCAGGTTATACGACACCCATGCTAACCCCCCAACCCTTCTGCTCTCTGTTGTTCAATTCTATGATTTTGATCTGTATAGCTTCCAGACCTGAAGAAGAGAGATATACTCTCGAAAGCTTGTCTTTTAAATGTAACATTAGTCCAATAAAAAGGTATCACTATGTACTGCTGTACTCTGGGGAATTTGGTGATTTTATAAATTGCTGTAATAGGTGAAATCTTGAAAAATAACCACTAGAGGGGGACATAATTCTTTTTAGCCTGCATGTCATGCAGTAAAGATAGAATGGACACAATATGAGAACTGAAGTGGTAAATGGTAAGACCCAAAAAGTGATTGTTGGACCAAGAAAATAGTAATTTGTGAAGGACATAAAGAATATATTCCTTGTGATGCCAGTAATAAAAGAAGAAAGGAATGGCAGGGAAAATTAAAAACTAAGGTGGAGCTGTGGTGTTCTTGTAGTAACTTGTGGCTCTTCTTTATACAGTTGTGTTCAAAATTATTCAACCCCCAATGCTGTAAAGGGTTTTAGGGAATTTAGTGTACATTTGTAATTGTATTCAGAATGAAATCCTACAAGGACTTTTTTTTTTTGTATTTAAGATTTTTATTTTGAAATGAAAGGGTCACAGACTGACCAGCATAATTGGCCTCGCAGGACCAAATATCACAGGTATAAGAATCACAAATTACATAAGGGGGGGGGGGTCGTCACAAAAAAAAAACAAAGAAAAACGTCAGACGGTCAAAAATAAGGGGGTAGCAATAATAAAGAGAAAATGCCTCAGAGTAAAGAAAAATAAAGATAAAAAAAAAAAAAAAAGTCTCTGCAATGATGTCCCCAGCCAGGGACATACATATCACAAAAAGGGCACAAAAATATAATAAGGTGATAAGTCCTCACAAAATATATGCTTATTTAAAAAAAAAAAAAAGATAACGTCAAAAAGGGTGAAACTGCTTCTGGGGTAATATTCTGCAATGGAATGGGAGACATCGAGGAGGCGGAATGGCTCCTGGAGAAGTACACTCAGCCAGTGTCACGAAGTGGCATCCTCTGTAAGACAGGCAGGGTTATGTTGTGCAGGCCAGGCCAGTCAGCAAGAGCACCGTCAAGGACGGGGGCTGAGATCCACAAAGCCAGGAAGCTGACAGAGCGGACATGGTGAGCGTCCAGTCCCCAGGCTGACCCAGCAGACACGCCAGACGCACCGCGGAACCAAGGCCCACACTGCATCCCATCAGCGCAAGGCCCATCAGTCCCGGTTGGCACCCTCTGCACACCCTCCGATGAAGGCTCCGTGTTAGACACCTCTGCGTCCATCTGTGCAGCCTCAGCTGTGCACGACCCGGTCACGCACCCCCTCCGACATGCAGACAGCAGGCACAGCCCGAAATCCAAACCTCCTGATTCACCGCTCCGCAAAGACCCATCGCCGTCCAAATCTCCATCATGTTCGGCGTCCTCCGATGTCACCTCCTCCTGGCCCTCAGGCTCCCGGTCAACTCTGAGCAACTCCATCAGCCGCCTCCATGGACCGCGGGTAAGTGAACTCTCTTCTTCTCCCTGTAACTGGTCGAGACAGGCCTCAAACCAGGCCTCCATTCTACTGGCGGGTGGGGGACAGTCCAAACTGCGCCTCTCCGGTCGCCAGTCCGGACTCCCCACTAAGGGGACATCAGATGCAGCCGGAGGATGGGGGCCCTCCATCCCGCTATCCGCAACCAACAAACCCCCCGCAGGGGTGCACCTCAGGGGAATAAGGAGCGAGACGGCCAGGTGGCAAATGGTAGGCCTCAAAATGGCCGACGGCTAATTGGTGTCACCGGGGAGTCTTCACATAAATCTCTGCTGTGCTCCGGCGGGAAGGGCAATAACGGGCCCCGGAGCAATCCCCGTAATGACCAGCCGTGCAGGAACTTTAAAGGTGCACTGTCCACAGATAAAAACAAGCTAAAACCCCTACAAAACAGGAAAGTCCTCAGAGCTCCATGAAGACACGTCTGCTCTCGTGCAGGGCCGGCCACGCCCCCCTACAAGGACTTTTTAAAGAACCATATGCAACTAAAATGACATCAATTTGTTTTGTAATACAGTAGTAAATGTTTATTTTGTGAATTCTTCATTGACACAATTATTCAACCCCTTAAAGACTACCACTCTGAAGAACAGAGGTTCATTCAAGTGTTTTCAATCAGGTATTGAAAACACCTGTGGATGTCACGGAGCAGCAATAAAGCATAATAAGCACCAATTAGGCAGCTTTAAAATGACTGTGATACTCAGCTCCTTCTAGACATTTACTGGTGTGGTTACAAACATGGTGAAGTCAAGAGAATGGTCCAGGAAGACAAGAGAAGAGGTGATTACTCTTCACAGGAAGGGCAATGGCTATAAGAAGATTGCAAAGATGTTAAACATACCAAGAGAGACCATAGGAAGCATCATTCGCAAATTAAAGGCAAAGGCACTGTTGAAACGCTACCTGGTCATGGCAGAAAGAAGATGCTGACTTCGACTGCTGTGCGCTACCTGAAGCGTAGAGTGGAGAAAAGTCCCCGTGTGACTGCTGAGGAACTGAGAAAAGATTTGTCAGATGTGGGTACTGAAGTTTCAGCTCAGACAATATGGCGCACACTGCCTAATGAAGGCCTCCATGCCAGAACTCCCAGGCGCACCCCCTTGCTGTCTCCAAAGAATAAGAAGAGTCGACTGCAGTATGCCAAAGTCATGTGGACAAACCATAGAAGTTTTAGGATAGTGTTCTGTGGACTGATGAAACAAAATTAGAACTGTTTGGGCCCATGAATCAACGCTATGTTTGGAGGAGGAAGAACAAGGCCTATGAAGAAAAGAACACCTTGTCTACTGTGAAGCATGGTGGGGGTCAATCATGCTTTGGGCTGCTTTGCTTCTGCAGGTACAGGGAAGCTTCAGCGTGTGCAAGGTACCATGAATTCTCTTCAGTACCAGGAGATATTGGATGACAATGTGATGCAGTCCATCCAAAAGTGCCGCGATCACCACCGCTGGGAGCCCACAAGCCAGGCGCCGAGCCTCCAGGAATGGGGGCGCCGAAACTCCCCTCACAAACAGCACCAAACAGAAAAGATCCCGGACTCAGGCAGCTGCAACTCGTGAGTTTATTCAAAAGGGTAGCATCTCACCACCTCGGAACAGTGACGTTTCGGCCACAGACGGCCTTAATCATACAAATTGGAATGGACATGACACCACCAATTTAAACCACTCTAATCCAATCACATTGAACCCCTCATAATGAGGGGGAGTGTCCCATTGTCCAACACAATAATATACAAAACGGAATTTTTTCCTTTTCACATTTGTAATACATAAAGAAATAAAAAAGATAAAAATAAAAATAGAACAATAAATCATATATAAAAAGAATTCTTACTCAACCATATAGGAGCAAGCACGGTATCGATGTGACCTAATGAAGAAATCTATCTTCGACAAGAACTACAGAAAGTAGAATCGCTAGACAGACAGATCATGATATCAGAAAGGACACCCAAACATCGCCAAAACACACGTATTCCGTTCATCAGTAAATTTAGTCAGATAAGTGGACAGGTGAATAATATCATTAGAAAGCATTGGGGTATATTGCGTAAAGCCTATGGAGAGGTTCCATTTTTTCAGAGCCCCCCGATCTTTGCGTATAAACGGAACAGGAACCTGAAGGACCATCTGATCAAAGCAGACATAGGCCCAATTAGGGAGAAACAACAAAGATTCCTCGGCCCCAAAGAAAGGGCACTTTCCCGTGCCTTATTGTTCTTCTTGCAGTGCGGTCATAAAGGGGGAATTTGTAGTACATCCACATACGGGTGATAAGATTGGGATACGGGAATATTACACATGCGATTCTTCCTATGTAATTTATGTACTCAAATGCCCCTGCGGCTTATTGTATGTGGGTGAAACCACAATGAAAATGAAAGAACGTTTCACGAAACATAAATCAACTATTAGGACGGGTCGTAGGGATTTACCGGTTCCTGAACATTTCCTTGCTTGTACACATAATATAGCACAATTAAGATTTCAGATCATTGATCATGTCCCAGCCCTACGTGGGGAGGGGACAGGATCAGATTATTAAAACAAAAAGAGAAACGCTGGATACACGTATTGGACACTTTGTGGCCGAAGGGCCTTAATAGGGAATTTGACTTGCATCTTTGTTATTAGTTTCTTGTTGATGGGGTGCAGTTAGATACACTCCTTGAGTATTATTGAATATAATAATTTATATCCTGTTGTCCCCATAGATTTCTTCATTAGGTCACATCGATACCGTGCTTGCTCCTATATGGTTGAGTAAGAATTCTTTTTATATATGATTTATTGTTCTATTTTTATTTTTATCTTTTTTTATTTCTTTATGTATTACAATGTGAAAAGGAAAAAATTCCGTTTTGTATATTATTGTGTTGGACAATGGGACACTCCCCCTCATTATGAGGGGTTCAATGTGATTGGATTAGAGTGGTTTAAATTGGTGGTGTCATGTCCATTCCAATTTGTATGATTAAGGCCGTCTGTGGCCGAAACGTCACTGTTCCGAGGTGGTGAGATGCTACCCTTTTGAATAAACTCACGAGTTGCAGCTGCCTGAGTCCGGGATCTTTTCTGTTTAATGTGATGCAGTCCGTCACAAACTTCAGGCTTGGGAGACGTTGGACCTTTCAACAGGACAATGATCCCAACCATACCTCCAAGTCCACTAGAGCATGGTTGCAGATTAAAGGCTGGAACATTTTGGAGTGGCCATCGCAGTCACCTGACTTAAATCCGATGAGAACCTCTGGTGGGACTTAAAGAAAGCAGTTGCAGTGCGCAAGCCTAAGAATGTGACTGAACTGGAGGCTTTTGCCCATGACGAATGGGCGAAGATACCCGTAGATCGCTGCAAGACACTTGTGTCAAGCTATGCTTCACGTTTAAAAGCTGTTATAACTATAAAAGGATGTTGTACTAAGTACTAAGATTGAATGTCACTTGGGGGTTGAATAAAACTGATAATGATGTGAGCACAGAAAAGACATTTGTGGTTATTTCATTATAAATGTTATGTTATATTTGTCTGACCTACACGTGCCTCTTTGATTTAATTGTAAGCAAGATGACTGAATGATCAAAATCAATGTCAAACTGGCCAAAACACTCAATTTCAGTGGGGGTTGAATAATTTTGAACACAACTGTATATTATTTTATGGAACATTTTCACAATAATTATAACATACCAAGGAACTTCTCATTGAATACCGTTGGTGCACGTTAAGCAGACTTTCACTCTTCAACGCCTCATGCTCAAACTTTGACATATCAAATTGGGAGGATGGGAGGCGTGGTGTGAAGATTTCTATATATACAAATACATACAACTCACAGATAGATATATTCAAACAAATACATATTCATACAATACATACACATGGTTATTCACAGAGAGCCAAACTTGCCCCCAATTTTTTTTTATTATTATTATCCTTTATTTATATAGCGCCACAGGATCCGCAGTGCTTTACACCGTTAGGTATCTTGCCCAAGGACACTTACTGGAGAGGTGCTGTGGCTGGGATTTGAACCTGGGTCTCTATGGTTAGAGAGCAGTGATATTACCTCTACTCCAAATTTTGGTGAATTGCCAGCAAATACAGTGCCTGGTCCACGACAGTGAACTCCCCATAGAGAAGCAATTCATAGAACACAGAACAGCAGTGAAAAGTTGTCGAAATGCCATGATGTTCAGTGGTTTCATTCAGCAGGTTTATTCAGGCAAATCCCATAGGTTTCAATGTTAAAAATATTCCTGTCTTTACTCAATATCTAATGAACTGTTTTTCTTTTAAGCTGAAGCAAAAAGTCTCTTTATTTATGTATTTTTTAGGATATTTTAGGCATTTTTTTGCACAACAAATTCCGTTTTTTTTCTTAACCCCTTAGTGACCGGGCGGTTTTACACAAATCCGTCCGTTCGTGACCGCAGCTGTTTTTACGTTTCTGCGCTCTTAGTGTTTACGTCAAATTTTCCTCTTACTCGTTTATGTAACCCACACATATTTTACACTGTTTTTCTCGTCACTAAATGGACTTTATAAAGATACCATTTTTTTCATCATTTCATATAATTTACTATAAAAAATATTGTGAAATATGACACAAAAATTGAAAAAACACCACTTTTTCGAACTTTGACCCCCAAAATTTCTTATGTATCAACAACCGTCAAAAAAAATTTATTCCTTAGTAGTTTCTAAATTTAGTACTGAGTTTAGCAATACCCAATGTTTACATATTCCTCGCTTTTTTCCTTATTTTATGCAACAATAAGTGCAAGTAGCACTTTGCCATTTCAAAGAGTTTATTTCAAAACTAGTGATAGTGACATTGTAACACTGATATCTGTCACTAATTCCTGAATAACCCTCCACATATACATATTTTTTTAAAGTACACAAATCAAGGTATTAAACTTGGGGTATTTTGACTCTTTCCATGCAAACCATTTTACCACAAATCTATGCCAAAGTTTGAAAAAAAAAAAATTTTGGTGATTTTTTTTTTTTGAACGCAATTTAAGAATACATGTACTGTGAACTTTAAGGTTTACTGCCAAAAAGCACCCCAAAATATGTTCAGCAACATCTTCTGAGTAAATTGATACCACCCATGTATAGGTATGTCGGGTCATTTGGGGGCTAAAAGCCTTATTTGGGGGTGCGCATTTCAGTTTTCCAACTTGGAATTTTCACATTTCGTCATCATGCACCCATGTCCTATTTGGGACATTTTTGAAGCCGGCCAAAGTAATTTACCCCCATCAAACCATATATTTTTAGAAAGGCACACCCTAGGGTGCTTCAAAGAGTTGTATTTTAACCACTTTCCATGCACTAGCTCTTTGTCAATCTTTCAGGTAGTCACTTTTTGTGTTATTTTTTCACACACATTGTACTTTAGCATGAATTGTCAAATCCAGTTATGGGTTACTGCCAAAAAACACCCCAAAATATGTTCAGCAACATCTTCTGAGTAAATTGATACCACCCATGTATAGGTATGTCGGGTCATTTGGGGGCTAAAAGGCCTTATTTGGGGGGTGCGCATTTCAGTTTTCCAACTTGGAATTTTCACATTTCGTCATCATGCACCCATGTCCTATTTGGGACATTTTTGAAGCCGGCCAAAGTAATTTACCCCCATCAAACCATATATTTTTAGAAAGGGCACACCCTAGGGTGCTTCAAAGAGTTGTATTTTAACACTTTCCATGCACTAGCTCTTTGTCAATCTTTCAGGTAGTCACTTTTTGTGTTATTTTTTCACACACATTGTACTTTAGGCATGAATTGTCAAATCCAGTTATGGGTTACTGCCAAAAAACACCCCAAAATATGTTCAGCAACATCTTCTGAGTAAATTGATACCACCCATGTATAGGTATGTCGGGTCATTTGGGGGCTAAAAGGCCTTATTTGGGGGGTGCGCATTTCAGTTTTCCAACTTGGAATTTTCACATTTCGTCATCATGCACCCATGTCCTATTTGGGACATTTTTGAAGCCGGCCAAAGTAATTTACCCCCATCAAACCATATATTTGTAGAAAGGGCACACCCTAGGGTGCTTCAAAGAGTTGTATTTTAACACTTTCCATGCACTAGCTCTTTGTCAATCTTTCAGGTAGTCACTTTTTGTGTTATTTTTTCACACACATTGTACTTTAGGCATGATTGTCAAATCCAGTTATGGGTTACTGCCAAAAAAACACCCCAAAATATGTTCAGCAACATCTTCTGAGTAAATTGATACCACCCATGTATAGGTATGTCGGGTCATTTGGGGCTAAAAGGCCTTATTTGGGGGTGCGCATTTCAGTTTTCCAACTTGGAATTTTCACATTTCGTCATCATGCACCCATGTCCTATTTGGGACATTTTTGAAGCCGGCCAAAGTAATTTACCCCCATCAAACCATATATTTTTAGAAAGGGCACACCCTAGGGTGCTTCAAAGAGTTGTATTTTAACACTTTCCATGCACTAGCTCTTTGTCAAACTTTCAGGTAGTCACTTTTTGTGTTATTTTTTCACACACATTGTACTTTAGGCATGAATTGTCAAATCCAGTTATGGGTTACTGCCAAAAAACACACCAAAATATGTTCAGCAACATCTTCTGAGTAAATTGATACCACCCATGTATAGGTATGTCGGGTCATTTGGGGGCTAATAGGCCTTATTTGGGGGGTGCGCATTTCAGTTTTCCAACTTGGAATTTTCACATTTTCTCATCATGCACCCATGTCCTATTTGGGACATTTTTGAAGCCGGCCAAAGTAATTTACCCCCATCAAACCATATATTTTTAGAAAGGGCACACCCTAGGGTGCTTCAAAGAGTTGTATTTTAACACTTTCCATGCACTAGCTCTTTGTCAAACTTTCAGGTAGTCACTTTTTGTGTTATTTTTTCACACACATTGTACTTTAGGCATGAATTGTCAAATCCAGTTATGGGTTACTGCCAAAAAACACACCAAAATATGTTCAGCAACATCTTCTGAGTAAATGATACCACCCATGTATAGGTATGTCGGGTCATTTGGGGGCTAAAAGGCCTTATTTGGGGGGTGCGCATTTCAGTTTTCCAACTTGGAATTTTCACATTCGTCATCATGCACCCATGTCCTATTTGGGACATTTTTGAAGCCGGCCAAAGTAATTTACCCCCATCAAACCATATATTTTTAGAAAGGGCACACCCTAGGGTGCTTCAAAGAGTTGTATTTTAACACTTTCCATGCACTAGCTCTTTGTCAAACTTTCAGGTAGTCACTTTTTGTGTTATTTTTTCACACACATTGTACTTTAGGCATGAATTGTCAAATCCAGTTATGGGTTACTGCCAAAAAACACCCCAAAATATGTTCAGCAACATCTTCTGAGTAAATTGATACCACCCATATATAAGATTTGTTCTGTTGTTTTTGGGGGGCTACGCCAATCTTTGACATGTGCTTGTCAATTTTCTAATTTGACATACAGTATCTTCTTTGCTTATCTTCTTTTTAGGGGCCTTTTTACATACCCCAGTTTTATGAACGTGCATATATTTGGTAAGCTAACACCCCAAAGTATTGTAAATGGAGTGTTTTTATGCTATGGATGCATCCGTTTGCTCCAAACAAATTAGATACTGTTTGGTGGTCATTTTTCATTTTCACACCCACATCAGTTTTGGACTGTGATTTAGGAGACTGTTGTTTTTTACTGCATGAAAACTCTCCAGGTTGTTTTCTGCAAGGTCTCCTGAGTACACCCATGCCCCCCATGCATAGGTTTGCCAGGATTTTGGGAAGGTTCAAATACAATTTTTATGACTTTGTCATTGGAGTTGAAATTGAGATTATTTCTTCAGCTAGGCCTAGCTTTGGTTTTGGGTCTACCGCATACCCCAGTTTGAATTATTGCCAGAAAATTGTTTATATTTGTTATGTTGACACCCCAAGGTATTGCATATGGAGTGCTTTGATGCCATGGATGCAACGGTTTTAGCCCAAAACATTTGGCAACAAGGTGTGTGGCGGTAATTTTTCAAATTTCAGATTTTTACGCCCACAGTAGTTTTGGACTGTGATTTAGGCTAGGGTCAGACGAGCGTAGTGTTCACGTCCGTGATCGCGCCTAAAAGTACGTCCGTGATAGCATGACATAAAGTCCAATGGAGCCCGACACACGAAGTACGTCCGCACTGAACTGCGACGCACAACGGCCGCGGCCCACGGACGCAAGGCAGGCAAGAACGTAGAACCGCTAGAACGGCGGCCGCACAAAGTGCGCTGCGTCCGCAACGTCTGCATAGCTTTGTGTGTGAGTGATGGAACGTGGTCAGACGGACTGCATTTATACGTCCTGCATTTTTCACGGACAAAATGGTTTTGCAATTGAATTTATTGTCCCTCCTACATCTGTCAAAAAATAAATGTCAGTGAAAAAACGGACTGTGTGACCACTACTGCGTCTTCCGTACTGACGATGTCCGTACTGCACGGACGTACAGTCCGTAGAAATCACGCTCGTCTGACCCTAGCCTTAGCAGACACTGTTGTTTGTTACTGCATGAAAACTCTCCAGGTTGTTTTCTGCAAGATCTCCTGAGTACACCCATGCCCCCCATGCATAGGTGTGCAAAGATTTTGGCAAAATACAGCACCAATTGTAGAACATAAAAATGTACGAATAAAATGTAAAAGTCTGGTGCCTGTCAAACTGGGGATGCTCTCTAGGGGAGCACAGGCTGTTGTCACTGAAGTGCATGAAACGCAAAATGTTTTCATACCTTCTACGTGACATTGATTGGAGGTAAATGGGGGTAGAGCAGATGGGGCTACTGCTCCAGCAGGAGCGAATTGAGGGCTTCTTTATGATGCCCTCAGCATAGTAAGTGCCCAGAATTTCAGAAATTCTGGCACATCTAGCGGGGTCCATTGCTGCCTTGCCAAGTAGGAGTCTGGCTTCGCAGCACAATGCTGATGGGCATACAGATTTGATTGGGCCACGATGTGCCCAACAAATCATCCCCCATAAACACCTGCAAAAACTGTGTGTGGCGGTAAATCCTGCAACATCAATATTGATGCCAGGATTTGCCGTGAAAGGAGGGATATCTGGCCTCTGGCGATGAGGCACTACCCACTCCTCAGCTGGAGCTGTGCGTCTCCTGCTGGCAGGTGGTGACCCAGGATCTGCATCAGAAACATCACTAGATACATCAGCCAGCATAGATAATGTATCTAGCGACGCCTCTGAGCAGTTAGCGGGGTCGAAATGAGGGTCTGAGTCTGACGCAGATGCCTCAGATTCTGACGCCAGGATGGCATATGCCTCCTCGGCGCTGTACACCCTCTCAGACATTATATATAATAGATTATAAAATTTTATAATTATTATATATATATAAGCGGATTGTTGGTTCTTAGAAGAACCGTTGGGTTTCACAAGAAAATACAAATAAACACCTAAATCTCTCTAAATCCCTCTAAACCTGCCTCAATTCTTCTAAATCTCCCTAAAATCTCTCTAAATCTGCCTCAATTTTTCTAATCTCACTAAATCTCACTAAAATCTCTAACCTGTCAAATCTGATCTCTCTCTCTCGCTCACCAAAACACAAGTGAGGAGAGGGAGGGAGAATCACAGAGGTCAGAGCCAATATTTACAAAATATTGGCCTGACCTGACAAATTAGAAATTTTATTTTGATTTTTTCTAACTTCTGATTGGATGTTGCTAGCCTGCCTCTCTGATGAGGCAGGCTAGGAACATCCCACTCAGCCCCAAGATGACCCTGCCCTTAGAACCCTAACCCTACCCCTGACCCTAGAACCCTAACCCTACCCCTAACCCTACCCCTAACCCTACCCCTAACCCTAACCCTAACCCTAACCCTAACCCTACCCCTAACCCTACCCTACCCCTAACCCTAACCCTACCCCTAACCCTACCCCTAACCCTAACCCTACCCCTAACCCTAACCCTACCCCTAACCCTACCCCTAACCCTACCCCTAACCCTAACCCTAACCCTAACCCTAACCCTACCCCTAACCCTAACCCTAACCCTAACCCTAACTGTCAGTTTATTTTATTTATTTTTCTTTTTTTACACTTTTTTTACACACTTTTTTTACACTTTTTTTTTTACTTTTTTTTACACTTTTTTTCACTTTTTTTTACTCTGCTGGGTGCCTTGATCCCTCGAGGCACCCAGCAGAGCACCTGATCACTGAAGTGATCGATTTTGTACTGAGTGCCACGATACCTCGTGGCACTCAGTACTTCCTGCCGCTACCGGAAGTGATCGCTCGGGGGGAGCGATCACGGACGGACCAGCGGCAGGTAAGTATATTACAAGGATGCCTCGATGTCGAGGCATCCTTGTAATATGCTCAGAGCAGCTGGAAGCGATCCGATCGCTTCCAGCGCTCTGTAGAAGTGCCGGGCACCTCTCCGGTGCAACCGGATGTAGATCGCTCCCGGGAGCGATCACATGGTGCCCCGGCACTTCTAACGGCCATTGCACGGATGCCTGGACTCCCAGGCATCCTGCAATGGCGTTTGAGCTGCTGGAAGCGATCCGATCGCTTCCAGCAGCTCAAAAACGGCAGGACGTACCATGTACGTCAGCGGGTCTAAGAGAGACCCGCTGCAATGACGTACATGGTACGTCCGCGGTCGGGAAGGGGTTAAACAGCTTTTTTTTTTCTGTAACAGACCTTTTTATGATTATTCATAGGACCTTATATGTTAATTCCAGACGTTTTCATCCAGTCTTTTTGCAAACAGCATTTCAAATTTGACACTTTCAATTGTTTTTTTACTTTTACCTGTCCGGAGGCTTGTCGGCTTTTTTTTGCTGCTGGTCGGCGCGGTGCTTGCGGCTCGACGGCTGTGTTTGGAGGCTATCTGGCAGGTTTGCGGCAGCTGTCCAGCGGACGATTTGCTGCACTTCGTGGACCCTGCATTGAATGCTGAATTCACCGCAGGGTCAGCGAATCTGACTCGCCAAAGTGTGGCAAATCAGAGAATCCCTGAATAACACTGAATATAAAAAGAGGTTTATTCACTTAGGGGGTTATCCACTAAGTGCTAGTGTTTGGTAAAATCTCTGGTATAGCAGACCTGAGGAACAGTGCTTTCTCAAAACTAATAACTAAACAGCAAAAGAAGAAGCTTTACAGTAAAGCAGGTTTGACATTTTATCGTATAATTCACCTACAAAAGTAAGAATCTATAAAAGCAGAGTTTCTGTACTCCGAGCATAATAACCTCCTTGTCCCTAGCTCATGCAAAGCTTATGCCGCTCTTAGTCACAATGCGAAGGCTCTTTTTTCATAGATGTTTAATGTACACATCAAGTTCCAACATCAACATACACCTACACCAAATAGCTAAATAAAGAGGACAAAGAAAACCAGCCAAATCTGTGTGGGCTCAGGGCCAGAGTGAGTCAGGGCTTAGAGAGAGACTTGCCCCAGAGTGAGGATTGGCTCAGAAAGGAAGTGACATGTAATGATGCATTATGGGATAAAATAAATGAGCTATGAAAACACATATGCGTTATCTAGTGGAAACAAACATTATAAACAGAACTTTATGAATGTGCTGTTACAGTTATATTCATTTAGATGGGGATTTATACTGTATAGATAGTCCTTATGCTGCCACCTAGTGGTCTTTCTGTATTGTACATGTTTTCTCTTTTTTCCCTCGCTTTATGATGATGCACTTCCTGTGTGTGTGAAGTTCCACCCTTCTTTCTTGTAAGAGCTGTAGCATGGTGTAGTTATCTAGCAGCATATGTCTATTCATCTGCAAGCTAGGACAGTATCATCTTTTGACCACGTAAAACCTATCATTCCATCATCTGCTGTATCCTGTGATCTGCTGTAACCTGATGTACGGAATAAAGCAAGTCGTGGAAAGAAACAGTGTTTTGGTGAGTTCAGCTATCTGATAAGGATTGTCCTCGGTGATTGCATCTACTTATACAGGCCAGGCATAGAGGTCTCTGCAAGGGATAAATCGCTATACAACGATCGGAGTCAGAATAGTCAAAAGATGTGTAGAATCCTACAGACTGCTACTATATATGTGTGTGCTTAATCTGCAATCAAGCTCAGTGTCATCAGCCATCTTGGGGAAGCACATGGTCGCACAAGCTTACAGCATCTCACTTATACTGCATCTCACTGAATATTGAAAACGGTTTCTCTGCATTTAACTGTGTTACCTGCCTGTCTAAGCTGCCGTTCATCTTTTTAAAGAGACAGTACTATTTTTGCAAAAACGTATAAAATGTCCAGACAAGGTTCTGTGCACTCTATTATGGCTGAACCGACGCAGATTCATCACGTCCCTGAACCGGCAGATGTACAAGGAGCAGATTCTGCAGAGTTTGCCAAACCAAGTGTAAAACCCAAACGCACAATAAAACCGACACAGAAACTCAGAGAAAACTATGAATGCACTAGAGATGAGCTCTCCAGCAATCTGACAGACCTGTGGGACAGAACTTCACAATGCATGTCAGTTTTACCACACTTTAACAATCACCCAGCTGAATTAAGAGACTCTATAGATCGTCTGTCTGCTACATATAAATGTTACCAGAGGCTGTCAGAAAAATACACAGACTTCTTGCAGGACTCTAATATGAAAGACTTTTCAGCAGAATTGTCCAAGACTGATGCACTAAATCAACAGAGAGACCTCCTAGTGCAAGTTGCCAAAGAAAGGGCAGAATTCCGCATTGCTCAACTGCAAGAGACCAGATCGCACAGATCCACATCAACCAAGCTCACTGCACATTCTTCTAGATCCTCGCGCTCCAGACATTCAACATTAAGCGACAAGCTAATAGAGGCCCGCGCTGAAGCGGAGTCAAAGAAAGTGCAAAGCTTCTATGCTAAAAAACAAGCAGAGTTAGAAGCTCACAGCAAAGTCCGCCAAGCAGAGTTAGAAGCCCGCCAAGCAGAGACGGAATCCCAAATCAAGATTCTGCAAATGGAAAAGGAGGAAGCAGCTGCCGTAGCGAGGCTGAAGGTCCTCGAAGAAGCAATGGGACAAAGTACTAATGCAGACTACCCTATCCCAGCAGAACTGGAAGACCCAGTCGAACGCACTAGCGAATACGTTTTACAGCATAACATTTGCAACAATACACAGTCATCTCCTGTACCTCCTCCCAACACTGTTCTGACTCTCAATGCAGAGACCTCTCAGCTCGAAATGCCTGAGCCTCTTCCAGTCCACAACACAAGAACATCTACGCAGCAAATCACATCAACTCATTCTGCCAGCAAGGTGAATCCCAGTGACAAGCCGCAGCTCAAGCCGCAGCCAGCAGAAGCCTTAGAGGCTACACCAAAGTTAAACGCTCTTGCAACGTCATTTTATCATGGTAAACCTCACCCTTCATCACCAGAGAACTTTAACACCCAAGCGGTTCCTCAAGTTACTTTGGTACCAAAGAGTGAGAGATCAGACTTGACTGACTTCGCCAGATATATGATACGCTGAGAGCTCATTAACACAAGCCTCTCAAGGTTCGACGACTGTCCAGAGAGCTACAGGGCCTGGAGATCAACCTTCAAGGCTGCTATTGCTGATCTGAACCTTACTACCAAGGAGGAACTTGATTTGCTCATAAAGTGGCTGGGGCCAGAATCCACAGATCGTGTTAAAAGACTGAGAACAGTACATGTTGACCACCCGGATGCAGGTCTCGTTGCTGCATGGGCAAGACTTGAGCAAGCTTATGGCAGCGCTGAAGCCATAGAAGGCGCTCTCTTCAAGAGACTGCAAAATTCCCAAAAATGGGTAACAAAGACTATCGCAAGCTCCAAGAACTGAGTGATCTCCTCATGGAGCTAGAGTTGGCAAAGACAGACCCACGTCTACCTAGACTAAGCTTCCTGGACACTGCTCATGGTGTCAATCCAGTGGCGTCTAAACTGCCATACGGCCTGCAAGAGAAATGGGCGCAATACGGCTCAAGATACAAAAGAGACTATAACGTATCCTTCCCTCCATTCTCAGATTTTTGCAGGTTCATCAGCGAACAAGCCTGGACAAGAAACGATCCCAGCTTCAGCTTCAGCGAAACCAACTTGTCAGCTTCATCATCACCAGCATCCTCATCAAGGTATGATAACACAGCGGCTACACGTAGAGACTTTAATAGAACAATATCTGTTAAAAGGACAGACATCTCACCACCCGTGTCCTCTCGTGCAAACCAGAGGGATTCGGGTGATAGCGATAAAGACCCTAATGGTCAGTGCCCTATTCACAAGAAGCCTCACCCTTTAAAAAAATGTTGTGGCCTTAGGGCAAAGACTTTACAAGAGCGCAGGGAGATTCTTCAAAAACTTGGGGTATGCTACAGGTGCTGTGCTTCTTACGGACATTTTGCTAAAGACTGTAAAGTTGTCATCAAGTGCACAGAATGCAGCAGCGACAGACATGTTACAGCTATGCACCCTACTCCACTTCCAGACAACCCACAGCAGCTACCTACCTCTGCACCTGTCTCAAATCATGGCGGGGAGCAACAAGGTAATGCTCCAGCTATAGGGAATATTTCTTCTTCATGCACGGAAGTCTGCGGAGAAGGCTTAGATTACAAATGCTGTGCCAAGGTATGCCTAGTCAAGATATACCCAGAGGGTCAACCTGAGAAAGCCACGAGGATGTATGCCATATTAGATGAACAGAGCAACAGATCGCTTGTTAAGCCTAAATTCTTTGAGATCTTCGGCATAAAGGGACATGCAACACCGTATACTCTCAGAACCTGTTCTGGTCGCGTAGAGACTTTCGGCAGAAGGGCCAACGGGTTTATGGTCTCTCACGTCAAGGGGAGAGAGGGAATACTCCTACCAACATTAGTTGAATGTGACCAGATACCAGACGAAAGGGAAGAGATTCCTACTCCAGAGGCGGCATATCACCATCCGCATTTGCGGCATATCACCATCCGCACTTAAGGCATCTTGTAGATGAGATTCCAGTAATGGACATGAATGCTGAAATCTTGGTCCTGCTAGGAAGAGACATTCTCAGAGTACATAAAGTACGCGAACAGTGCAACGGACCTGACGATGCCCCTTATGCACAAAGACTTGACCTGGGCTGGGTAATAGTGGGCAATGTATGCTTGGATAAAATGCACACGTCATCTGAGATCCACTCCTTCAAAACTCACGTGTTAGGAAACGGACGTGTATCCCACTTCAAACCGTGTCCTCACCATTATGACGTAAAGGAGAAGCCTCTTGACATCATCTGCGTGTCCGATGTCACTCCTATCCTCTATGATGACAACCTAGGTACCACAGTGTTTTGTACTACAAGTGATGACAACAAAACAGCTTTGTCAGTTGAAGACAGAGAATTTATCAAAGTAATGGACAAAGAATTCTTCAAGGATGAGTCTAACAGCTGGATAGCACCATTACCTCTTCGTGCTGCAAGGGACAAACTCCCAAACAATCGTGAACAGGCTTTATCCAGAATCAAGTCACTTCAACGAACACTAAAGAACAGACCCGAAATGAAGGACCATTTCATCGCCTTTATGAAAAGGATCTTTGACAATTATCACGCTGAGCCAGCTCCACCTCTTCGAGAACATGAGGAGTGCTGGTACCTGCCTTTCTTCGAAGTATATCATCCACGTAAGCCAAAACAAATCAGTGTAGTATTTGACTCCAGTGCCAAGCACCAAGGCATATCCCTGAACGATGTTCTTCTCACTGGTCCTAACCTAACCAACAACCTCGTAGGTGTACTCATGAGGTTCAGAAGGGAGCCAGTCGCCACACGCTGCTACACTTCAGCTTCACTTGCTACAAGTCAGAGAAAGGAACTTCACATCTTCTCAGATGCATCTTCTGACGCCATATCAGCTGTCGCCTACCACAAGGTCCGGAAATCCTGCTGGATCATCCAGAAGACACAACAGCTGATGTCTTTGGTCTTCAAAATCCTGACGAAGATCCAGATATTCGTCCTGAAGCCAAAACTCTTGTCACCAGAACTGCACAAAGACTCGTCTTGGGCTATCAACGCTTTGAACGTTTCTCCAAGTGGACAATGCTTGTACGCACCAGCGCGAGAAGCATCTGCCATAATCAATTCTAGACCACTTGTTCCAGTGTCTACAGATCCAGAGAACCCAACCATCCTTACTCCAGCTACTCTTCTTACCCAGAAACTCGGGACTGTTCATGTTCCACCTGGAAACTTTAAAGCAGTTAAAATGTGCTACAACTAGTGGAAGCGAGTACAACACCTTGCCAACTGCTTCTGGAATCGTTGGAGGATGGAGTATCTTTCCACTCTGCAAGGACGCAGGAAATGGCAACGCCTGAACCCGAACGTTCAAGTTGGAGATCTCGTTCTCCTCAAGGACCAGCAAGCCGAAAGGATAGAGTGGCCTATGGGACTTATTAAAAAGAGCATCTCTAGCGATGATGGTAAGGTACATAAGGTGGAGGTGAAGGTCGCAAGACAAGGAACTGTAAAGACTTTTATCAGACCTATCACGGAACTTGTTTTGCTCTTACCGATTGGAGACTGAACTTACTTAAGTTTTCAAGACATCTAGCAAATTACACTGTTGTTATTTGCGCTTGCATAACTACCGTTATGATGTTTATATATAGTGACATTTTCAATGCCAGACGGGGAGTGTGCTGTTACAGTTATTTTCATTTAGATGGGGATTTATACTGTATAGATAGTCCTTATGCTGCCACCTAGTGGTCTTTCTGTATTGTACATGTTTTCTCTTTTTTCCCTCGCTTTATGACGATGCACTTCCTGTGTGTGTGAAGTTCCACCCTTCTTTCTTGTAAGAGCTGTAGCATGGTGTAGTTATCTAGCAGCATATGTCTATTCATCTGCAAGCTAGGACAGCATCATCTTTTGACCGCATAAAACCTATCATTCCATCATCTGCTGTATCCTGTGATCTGCTGTAACCTGATGTACGGAATAAAGCAAGTCGTGGAAAGAAACAGTGTTTTGGTGAGTTCAGCTATCTGATAAGGATTGTCCTCGGTAATTGCATCTACTTATACAGGCCAGGCATAGAGGTCTCTGCAAGGGATAAATCGCTATACAACGATCGGAGTCAGAATAGTGAATGCAAACCCGAAACAGCGCTGTCCTAGGAGTGGCTTTGACCAGTTGCATAACCTTATCTCTGCTAGAAAGGCACAGTGTGGCATAGCATTGATTTTAGGGTTCTGTGTTATAACAGATCCAGGATGCATAAAAGTGAGACAGGGGTCATTTACTTATCCTACCCAGAATTCCTTTCTGCATATGGGGAATGTGGCACAGGAACTCTGGGATGTAATTCTTTAAATTGCTATGATGTGCAAGTGGCTTCTGCAATAATAAACAAATTTATTTATTTATTTATAAAGGATTTTACCAGGAAGGATACATTGAGATTTCTCTCGTTTTCAAGTATGTCCTGGTTTCAAGAACATTGAAGTGTTACAGTTACAGAAATACAAAGTAATACAATGCAAGATATAAAAAAAACAACACAAATATACAGATTAACAGAAAAATATGTAGGAAATATAGTCACTAGGTTACATGTTTACAGGTGCATTCTGTATTGAGGTATGTTAGTAAGGAGCTTTTGAGTGACTTAAGACTGGGGGAAGATTTGATGGTGTCTGGGAGGTTATTCCATAATTGTGGTGCTCTGTAGGAAAATGAGGACCGAGCCACTGTCTTTTTGTATTGTGGTATAGCAAGTAAGGTGCTGGTCCTGGATCGGAGGTTATAGGATGAGGGAGCTGCTGGGGGAAGCAGTCTATTCAGGTAGGGTGGCAGCTTCCCAGAGATGCTCTTAAACACCAGGCTGGAAAGGTGAAGGGTGCATCTGGATTCCAGAGATGGCCAGTTTAGCTCTTTTAACATGTCACAATGGTGGGTCATGTAGTTACATTGTAGCGCAAAGCGGCAGAATGAGTTATACAATGTAGTAAGTTTATGAAGGTGTGTTTGCGGGGCAGCTGCATACACTACATCTCCCTAATCAATAGCCGGCATAAGCATTTGCTGTACAATCTGCTTTCTTACCGCGGGACTCAGGCAGGATTTGTTTCTGTACAGGGCACCTAGTTTGGGGTAAAGTTTAGATGAGAGTTTTTCGATGTGGGGGCCAAAGGATAGATTAGGGTCCAACCACATACCTAGATATTTGAGAGAAGTGACTGTGGTCAGCATGCCATTTGATTTTGTCCCAACACATAGATGGGGATTTTGCAATTTGTGTAGTTTGGGTGCTGTTCAAAGAGCATCGTTACAGTTTTGTCAGTATTTAAAAAAAGTTTGTTGTTTTTGATCCACTTTTCTACCTCTGTGAATTGTTCTTGCAGCACGGCCTCCAGCTGCGGGAGATTTGGTTTGCTGGTATAGATCACAGTGTCGTCTGCGTACATATGTACAGTTGAGGCTTTGCAGACGTTGGGCAGATCATTTATGAATATTGTGAATAGCAGGGGGCCTAGTATTGAGCCTTGGCGTACACCGCAAGTGACTGGGAGCGGGAGGGAGGGAGGAGCTGCCAGAAATTGACACATATTGTGATCGGTCGGATACATATGATTGAAACCAGGTTAGCGTGCGATCACCAATGCCAGAGTTTTTAAGTTTTTCTAACAAGATGCCATGGTCTACCGTGTCAAAGGCCTTGGCAAAATCAAGGAAGATGGCTCCAGTTAGGTTTCCTTGTTCCATCCCAGCCTGGATATCATTGCAGACTTTTAAAAGGGCGGTTGTAGTTGAGTGATTTGGACGAAAGCCTGATTGATCCGGGGTTAAGTAGTTCCAATATTGATAATAATCACGTAATTGTGTGTAGACACATTTTTCCAAGACTTTTGACATTACAGGGAGCAACGATATCGGACGGTAGTTGGAAATTTATTTATTTGTAAAGTATTTTACCAGGAAAGATACAAATATAAAGATGTTTCCATTCTCTTAATTTCCCTGGCTGTAATCTCTCACACAAACACCCCAAAGCTAAGGCAATAAAGAATATAATACAAGCAAAACCTAACAGCAAAAAAGGGGTATGTGGGTAAAATGGAACCTTCCTATGGGTGCACAGGATATACACTAAGAAGCAGGAAAGCAGAGTCCATGCATTTATAAAATTTTAAAAAAAAAACTCAATTACATTCTTCAGGAGCTGTCTTCACTTGAAGCTACATGGCTTTATTAACAACTCAATGATGCAATTAAAATATTTTTTTTTAAAAATACAGTAGTACAGCATTACAGATATACTGAGATTTTTGGATGTTAATATGCTTTCTTTTCAGAGTCTACCTATTCTGTTGACATTGCACACTGTGGTTGCTTGTCCTTGTCACTGCATCCCTACCCCGAAGGCTTTGCTAACAAGGCTCTTGCTGATACTGATGTCTGTGGCTGACATTCAATAATGTGAATTTTGAGCCAAGTCTATACAGCTTGACACCGCTAGCATGCAGGTGATTGGTGAACCTGTCGCTTTTAGATTTTAGGCTTTAAGCAGATGAATTGTAAGTGTTTATGACTGACCAACAGATCATCTTTCCATACTTAGGGCCCTATTACACTGTTAACGCTAACGGTAGTAGTTAAAAAACCCGTTTGCGTTTGGTACCTTGCACTTCTCAGCGCGAGGTTTCTGCACTTTGCGCTCCCTATACTTAACATGGGGAGTGCAAAGTGTTAATCAGCACTGGAATTACAAAGTCCCAGCACTGATTAACCCCTGGCTGTGGTCAGAGAAAAGTTAACCAGAGCCAGGACTTGGTGTTAACGGATTCCGCTTCTGCAGACTCCGTTAACACCAGGCTAAAAAATTTATAAAAAGCAGCACATACTCATACTCACCCTCTGTCCCGCAGCGAGGACCGTGGCTCCGATCGCCTCCTCCAGCCGGCGGGAGCAGGGAAAGACTGGGGGAAAAAGTCCCCCCAGTCAGGCATGTATCTTGGCCTAGGCCGACTAGGCCTAGGCCTAGGGCGGCACTTTTCCAGGGTGGCAAAATAACGGCCTCCACAGTAAAAACGCAGCCCTGCAGTGCCGCTCAGTGTGACCGGCATCCTCCGGGTTGGTTATTCCCTGCGCAAGGGCGGGCTCAGGTCGATAAATTTGAGCTATGGCCTGGCGGCGCCGCAGTGTGCCTGCAAAGCTCGTGCAGGACAGGCTGCCTTGGCGCCGCCCCATTCACGCGATGCGCGTGTGTGCCCAACGCAGCTGCAGAGGAGGACGAGTGGAGAAGTCCAGCGGAGCCAGCCAGCCTGTAGTGCCGGGATGCATAGGCTCAAACGATGCCGGTGAGCGGGGGAAAAATGGATCAAACTATGCCGGTGAGCGGGGGGGGGTGCATCCTTTAGGTCCAGAGAGCCAGCACGTCCATAATGCGGCAGCTGCCTATCCTCTCTGAATAGGTTCCCTTAACGTCTCCCCCGGTTAATAGGAGCTCATTAAGTAGCCTGCTGAGAGTGGTCAGCGAATGGCACTTTTCAGATTGTGCATTTTACGGAGCACAATGAGTGAGGTGTAAGCTCAGTGCTGGGGGAGGGGTTAATAAAGTAAATTGATGAAGCTGGGGGGTTAATAAAGTGAAATGATGGTTTTGGGATTTACTTTCTTGATGGGTGAAGATGTTGAGAGCATGATTATGGCAATTGAAACTGTCCTACATGTGAACTCTTTACAGACCTGGATAACAGGAAAGGAATCGCTATTTTAAAAAGTAATAAAAAGTGCGCAATGCAATATTTCTATATCTGGACCATATGAAATAATAAAGATTATTCCCTTCTATATTTGTTTTATAGCTTCAGAAGGTACCAAAGGGACTTTTATCAAAGTTCGCCCATGTTCAGTCACATCCCTCTCACAGACCAATAAGCCATTCATGGCACTTTATTTTAATGACGGTCATTAACCAAAAGGGTTACTCTGATGCCTTAGACATTTCAGCAAGGTTTGAGAGACACACAATGTAATTATTATGAGACACTGGGGAAGTGAACTTAGGGTTTGAAAAGGAAACAGATACACAAATAGAAAACATTTATAGCATGTTACCTTCACATCTGCCACACATTGCAGGAAGCGTAGTATCACTGAAATTTATTTTTGTTAAAGCACATAATTAAAGAGATATACAGCTGCAAGAAAAAGAGCGTGAACCGTTTAGAAATGACTGAATTTATGCACTGTATAAATGTGTCTTAACCACTTTAATGCAGAGGACGCGTTCAGCGCGTCCTGCCGCATCGACACTTGGCTGCGGAGGACGCGCTGAGCACTTCCTCCCTTTGCAGCCACGATCGGCCGGGATTCTGTCCGATTGCTGCAGCACCCTGCTGCGGGCTGACATCTTGGATGTCAGCCCAGCCTCCGGGACCCAGGCGGGCACGATGGACATTACATAGATACTACAAGTCAGGACCGTACCTGCCCGTTCCTGTGACATTACCTGCAAGAGACGGCTGCATGAAAGGTGCTGCCCTTCTGCACAGCACAGTATCAAACAGTTAAAATCACATGACACCCACACACACCTCTGGTCACGTGATTCACCCATGTGCCTATCAATAAAGGCTCCACACGCCCTCTGATCCTTGCTTCATTGTTGTCTCCTGTTCCTAAGAACAAGACCAGCTATACGAGCTCCTGAAAGACCTGCTTTCCCCTACCTACCCACCGTGTTCCCCTGCTCCAGGACCCTCTGTGTTTCCCCTACTTCAAGACCCTCCAAGACCCACTGTGTTCTCCCAGTAACATCTGTTCTTCCCACCGTGCTCTCCCAGGAGCAATCACCCATCCAACCTCCTTACCTGGACACAAGGACTGCTTCCCCAATCACCCTCAGCCAAACCAGTGAGTCCCACTGTGTCCTGTCCCACAGCCTCCTGTCTGTCCTCCAGCAATACCTCTCCACCCATCGTCAGTGTGCACCCCTTTCAAACTGCATATTGAACTCATCACCTGAGAGGCTAGTACCTGCAAGGTATTAAACCTGACACTACATAGACATAGATATTACAAGCACCCCGCCAGTGCGGAGAAGGTGCCTGAAGGGGAGGTGCTTTGGACTGCTCTCCCTCCCGATCGGCTTGGGGCACTGCAAAAAAGGCAGGCACAGCCTGTCCTTCCAAGCGGTGGCTGCCTTTAACCCCTTGAGGGCTGGATCACAATTCGGTGCCAACAGGTGCCGGATCACAGTCCCCTCACGGAGCTGGCTGGCATCTTGGATCTTGGCCAAGCTTCTGGGATCTCTCCCTGCCTACTGGCATCATCGCAGATAGTGCGATGACGTCAGTTCGGGGGTTAACCCCTAGCTGCCGCCTATGGTGGAGATAGGGGGTTCCAATGATCCGTGACAGCTAGGGATTAATGTTTGGTATCATTGGAACGGCCAGAGCATGGCCTTTTCAATGATAACAAACATGACCATGTTATATGTAAAAAAAATAGATATATTGCTTTTTGTTTTGTTAATGCAGCAATTGTGTTCCCATTTCAATTATACCTGTAATGTGAATAATGATGCTGCACTAACAATTTTTTCTATGGGGGCATCTGCTAAAAATCACATAATTCTCCCCCAAAAAATGTAACAAGTCCCCATTTCTAATTTAACAAGTGCACCCCATAGAAAATATAACCGCAAAGGCTCACATGATAAAATGTGAAAAAAAAACACTTTACACACTGTAGATGATTGAAAATTCAAATTTTATTGCATTTTTGATATAATATTCAGGCAGAACATGATGTATACATATAATAATGATATATTATGAATCTGCCGAGTCTACCGGAAAGAACGATATCTAATTTGTCTGGGTCACATAATAAAATGTGACTTCAAATCGCATTTAAACATGATGAGCGAAACTGGTAAAAATGAGCTCAGCACAGAGGGGGTGAAATGGCTCAGCAGCGAAGGGGTTAAAGTCTGGTTTCACATTAAAGTAATCAACAAACACAATCTGTTTTAGCCAATTATATACCCTGAACATATTCTTTTATACCCTGAACATATTCAAATATTCACAGTGTAGGTTGGATAAACTAGTGCTAGAAATTGGCAAACCTGGTGTCCAATTAATGAAACGAGACTGGAGGTATGGGTTAGAGCTATTATGCTTTATTTAAAACAAACATTTGAGATTGCCAATCACACACAGCATCTATTGATGTGAACCATGCCTCACAAAAAAAGAGCTCTCTCAGAATTGATCAAAACAATCAAGAATTGTTGGGTTGCATAAAGCTGGAAAGGATTACAAAGTTAAGTCAAAGAGCTTAGACTTTCATCTGTCCACTGTTACACAAATTGTCTATAAATGGAAATGATTTAGTCCTGTTGCTACTCCCCCTAGAAGTGGCCTTCCAGCCAAGACAACTCAAAAAGGCACACTGCACAATTCTCAATGAGGTAAAACAGATCCATTCACTAACATCTGAATTTGCCCCTGGATTGCACCGTACAGTAAATTTCACTGTGCAATTACAGGACAATTCATGTATACAATGAGTTGTCAATTCGCCAAATAGACAATGAAATACAACGCATTTCACAGAACCGAAATTGTCCCATAGAGAATTAATGATTAGCCTATTCACAGAATGTCAAATTGCAACAAAATTGCGTCGAAATGACCTGATTTCGGTTACTTCAATTCAACAGTTTTAAACAGGCGAATGTAATAGGTTTTAACCCTTTCGCTGCTGAGGCTTTTCCCGCCCCTGTGCTGAGGTCATTTTTTACCTGTTTTGCGCATCATGTTTAAACGTGTTTTGAAGGCTTATTTTAGTATATGACATCGACATATTATATATCGTTCTTTCCGTCAGACTCGGTAGATTCATAATATGTCATTATTATATGTATACGTTATGTCATGTTTGTATATTATAACAAAAAATGCAATAAAATATGTATTTTCAATAATTTACAGCGTGTAAAGTGTTTTTTTCCACATTTTAACATGCGAGCAATTGCGGATATATTTTGTATGGGGTGCGCTTGTTAAAAAAATTAGAGATGGGGTCTCGTTACATTTTTTTTTGGGGAAAATGACACCATTTTTAACAAACGCACCGCATACAAAATCGTTAATGCAGCATCATTGTTCACATTATAATTGAAATGGGAACAATATTGCTGCATTAAAAAAAAAAAAAAAAAAAAAAAAAAGTGTTTATTTTTTTTTTATTATTTTTTTTTTTTAATTTTTTTTTATTTTTATTTTTATTATTTTTTTTTTTTACAATTTTTTTTACTTTCATGTTTGGTATCGTTGGAACGGCCATGCTCTGGCCGATCCAACGATATCAAAATTTAACCCCTAACTGCCACGGATCGGGAGATAGGGAGTTCATTGGAACTCCCTATCTCCACACTTCGTGGCAGTTAGGGGTTAATGCTAGGACTGGCGTCATCGTGCTGCGCACGATGACGCCAGTCCTCTGGGGGAGTTCCCGGAAGCTTGGCCGACATCCAAGATGTCGGCCAGCTCCCGGGAAGGATCGCAAATCGGCGCTTTTCAGCGCCGATTTGCGATCCAGCTCCCCAGGGGTTAATGCCAGGCATCATTTGGAAGGGCAGGCTGTGCCCTTCCAAATGATGCCTGGGTTAAGCCCCTGTGAGCCGCCGATCGGAGAGAGAGAGGTCCGAAGGACCTCCCCCCCTCCCTTTCAGGCGCCTCCTCCGCACATGCGGGGGGGGCGCCTGAATTATGTGTCATCGCGGGGGCGCGATGACACATAATAATGGCGGCCACTGCTCCGGATGCCGGGCTGACATCCAGGATGTCAGCCCGCACCGGAGGGGCCAGCGATCGGCCGTACCCGGCCGAACGCTGACCCCAATGCGAGGACGCGCTCAGCGCGTCCTCCGCATACCAGCGGCAATGCTGAGGACGCGCTGAGCGCGTCCTTAGCATTGAAGTGGTTAATGTGATATCTTTAATTTTTTTTTTAAAGACTACTTGTGTTTAATTTTTTGCAAAAAGTATTTAAGACTTTTTTATTATTATTTTTTCTTACTGATTTAACCTCCTAATAGGATAATAGGAGACGTCCTATTTTTTCTTTTATCAGTTTGGTGGAATTCATGTCAGATAACTGCTTCAATGACTCCATGTTGGTGCAATACGGTGAACATTTGATAAAAAGTGAGTTTACTGAATTTTCTATGAAATGCAATAGCTGAAGTGAGCCGAAATGAAATTTTATAGTGACTTAAAGATATTATTGGAACCAATTAACATCTCTGTTCATTAGTCTGCTAAACAGGCAACAATGAACAGGCATGTTTTTCTATAGCAGGACACCATGAAGGAAGCTGCTAGTGACCAGAACAAAATAATGAAGTATGCCAAAAGAAAATAAGGTTGATTTCTTCAGGAAAACACACTAGGCTTTTGCTCCGTCAATAAATTTGTTTCGTCTCTTTTCGTATTAGCCGTTATTTCGTCTTTCGTAATTCATGTCCAAAACTCAATTCGGATTCGTACGAAATACGAATTTTCGTTAGATTCGTTCACTTTTCGTAACAATTACGACCATTCGTTATGATGAATTTAAAAAGCAAAAATACATTTCTTAATATGGCAGTCGATGGAAATTTTTTTTATACGAAATTGCGTTGAAGAATTTCGGTGAAACTTAAACTAATATATATTAGTTTAGTACCTCTGTCTCTGACTGAAGTTGAACAACATAATTAAAAACAATTTTTTTTAAATCAGAAATACGAAATTGCGTTAACGAATTTATGTTCTGAATTTTGTAAGAACGGAAACGTGACTGGTGGATGACCATTGACCAACCAGAGGTTTTCTTCTGCTGTGTGACTGCAGTTGCATTACACTGTACAAAATTCAGTTAACAAATTTCTGAGGTTTTCTTCTGCATTGTGACTGTATGTGGTTGCACTCTGTACACCTGTTGTGTTCATTATGAGGGGTTCCCACCATCCCTGTGCTGTGCTGACTTCGTGGGTCTGTACTTCGGCTGTGCTCATTATGATGGGTTCCCACCATCCCTGCGCTTTGCTGAGTTCCTCCAGGGTTTGTACACCTGCTGTGCTCATTATGAGGGGTTCCCACCATCCCTTTGCTGTGCTGAGTTCCTCCTGGGTCTGTACTTCTGCTGTGCTCATTATGAGGGGCTCCCATCATTCCTGTGCTGTGCTGAGTTCCTCCTGGGTCTGTAAACCTGCTGTGCTCATTATGAGGGGTTCCCACCATTTCTGTGCTGTGCTGAGTTCCTCCTGGGTATGTACTAATGCTGTGCTCATTATGAGGGGTTCCCACCATTCCTGTGCTGAGTTCCTCCTGGGTCTGTACACCCGCTGTGCTCATTATGAGGGGTTCCCACAACGCTCGAACGAACAATGTTCATTCAATTCGTACTCATGTTCAAAACGTACCTGCGGACCCTACTGGTGACTCCCATTTCAAATATTAAAAAAAGGTAATCTAATTTCATCATAACGAATAATCTGAATTATTATGATAATAAAACGATATTAACAAACATTTTTATTTCATCCGATTCTGAATCTCCCATCGACTACCAGTCTCCCTCTCCCATATTAAAAAAGGTAATTTTTCCAACCCTCCCTCAGCAGCAGAAGAAAACCTCTGATTGGTCAAACAGTCACTTTTCCGTTGTAACGAAATTACGATTCGCATCCGAAATCCGTTCATGGAATTTTGTATTTCGGATCCATTCGGAAGCATAGCAATTCGTATTTCGGATGCTTCCGAATCTACGAATTTTAGGAAATTCGGACGAATTTAGATTCGTAGCGAAACAAATCGCACATGTCTAAAACACACACAATACTATCAGGGTCATTCAGAGAAAGGTGAAAAATAGGAGAACTGGCAGGAGAAGAGAACAATCTAGACCAAACAGCCGATTTGGAAAGTGAGATAAATGGGAGAATATTTCTGATTCGGCTACTTTGACCTACAGGGTTATTCAGAGAGAGGTGAAAAGCAGGAGAATGGCTGGAGAATGGAAAATTCTAGGTCAAAATAGCCGATTTGGAAAGTGAGATAAATGGGAGAATTTTTCTGTTTTGACTATTTTGACCTAGAATTTTCCATTCTCCAGCCATTCTCCTGCTTTTCACCTCTCTCTGAATAACCCTGCTAGAATTTCACTTCTCCTGTCATTCTCCTGAGTTTCGCCTTTTTTTGAATAGACTTGTATGTATGGTGTAAAATGGGCACTGCATACCATGCCAACAAGAAAACATCATTCCAGTATGTTGGAAGGAACATCCTGATTTGGGATGAATTGGGGCTGCTTATGGGCCTGAATCACTTGCCATCATCGAGAGAAAAATTAGTTTCCAAGTTTATCAAAGTTGTCATACAGGCTGGCTGCATAACACAGGGTTAAGGGAAAAACCCAATACACAGACACATACACACCCAGCAGCACACAAAAGGGAACCCTAATCCAGAATACGGTATTTATATGGATGTCTAAAACTAAGGAAAGGAACAAACTGCTGGGTGACACAACATAGAATACAGCAAAGTACTAAGGGAAAATCCAAAGACAGAATCATTCATAATCAGAATACAAAAACCATGAGTCAAAGACCAGAGCTGGTAGTCATACAATAGCCAGGGATCAGAAACTAGAGAGGATGTCAGACAAGCCAGAAGTCAGTACACAGGGAATCAAGGAGCACAAGGGAAATTAAAGTAGAATAGTCAGGAAGCAAAGCCAAAGCTCATACACAGTAAATCAGATAACAGAAACACACAGAACAGGATAAACATAAAAATAAACAAATGGCAATGACAAGGGAAACTGGAATACAAATAAACAAGGGAAACAGGGGGACCAGTAATAAACAAAACAAAATAAACAAATGTCACACAACAGAGAACTACTATGAGCAGGAACAAAATAACAGGCAACAGATTGACCCTTATAACAGAGCCCTGGGAAATGAGAGAGGCTGTCTTTTAAAGGGAGCGGGCCAGTGTTCACAGGTCAGGTGATCAATGACCTGGCAGGCTATAGGGAAATCCTGGAGTGGAGGTAAAGGAGTGAATGGCCCAGGAAAGGGTAAGAGCTGGCCCGGATAGGTTTGGCACAAGGCTCAGGACTGGGAAGGCATGGACACCTTGTAATGTTTGGTAGCATTGGAAAGGACATGCTCTGGCCTTACCAACAATTCCAAGCATGGCCTGGTATCATGTACAGTTTAGGAGATACAGTGGTCCAAAGGATCCCCTTTATCCTGTATTAGAATTTCCTTGCCAAGCTGGGGAGGTCCCTTTATGTCATCATCGCAGCCATGAATGATGTTGTCAGTGGGCAGAGGAGGTCCCAAGGCATGGTCTGACTTCTAGGAAGTCCAGCATACATCAAGTGGCAGAGCTGTCAGAAGTCCACAAAGACTCACTCACCAGCGGCAGTGACACAAAGGCAAATCTGGTGCTGCCGTGCCCTGAAATCGCCTGGGCAGTGCTTGTAAAATGCTGCCGTTCTGCTGCACCTGATATTCTGATCACATGACCCTTTGCTTCCTATTTAAGGGTGGAACACCCATTCCATAATGCTTCTGCATTATTCCTGAAGTCTTCAGTACCCTGTTCCCTCCAGACTGTGAACCTCACCCTCCTGAAGCTCATGCCTACCCTCTCCTTACCCACCGCTGCTGGATGCCCTGGATATGAACTTTGCATGGAACTTGGGTACACTGTTGCCTGCTGCCCACCTCAACCATTTGCTTGTACATGACTACGGTACCTGGATTAACCTTTTGCCACAGTTGCTGGATCCCCCTCCTATTTGCCTGGACTTACCCATCATCACTCCTTGCATACCTCGACTTTGCCCACCTTGTCTCCTGGCCCTCAGTCCTTTCCCAGTGCCCTGTCTGTTTCCCAGTAAGTCTCCTAGTGTTGTGTTTTCTGATTTGTTTATATTTGTATTCAGCCCTCATCATATCCTGCTTCTCTGCGTATGTGTCAGGACCCCTGTCTGGAGCCCCCCAGCACCCCACGTAAAGCTCGCCGCAAACGTAAGAAAGGCAAACCTGGTGCTGCATTATCCTGAGTGCAGGGCAGCACTTCCACAACTGCTTTTCCTATGTCCAACCTCGCTCACAGCACTGCAGGTTTAACAGGTGTCTCTAATCAACACTGAGACTGTTTACCTACTTAAGGGTGGAGCACCCAGAAGGCAATGCTTTAGCATTATAGTTCTCTAAGCCAGCAAAGCCCAGTGGACTGTGATCTGGTGCCCTCTGTATATTCAGCTATCCCAAGACTATCCTGGGAAACCCCTGCATCCAGTATCCTGTGTCCTCCAGAGATTTCATCCAAGACTCCTGCATCCTGGTTCCCCGTGTTCATCTGCCTCCTGAATTACCTGCAAACAAGATTTCCTTCAGCCCTCTTCCTGTCCTGTCTCGTATCCCCAGTAAGTCTCCTACGTGTGTCTCCTTGTATCGTGTTTCCTGCATCCCTTTGTGTCCCCACAAACATTGCATATTCCTTCGATTCCTCTCATTTAAGTTCTGCCCATCACCCTGCATAACCTGGACTTATTATTTGAACCTGACCAATAAACCCCTATTTTCCCTCATCTGGTTGTGTCACTGCATCCTGGGTTCGGAACCTTGCCTACCACGCTGGTACCTTACAGTATGCTTAAACTATTCAGTGTCCAGTTCTGCCCACCTATCTTGCCCTGTCTGTATGGCCTGTACTGTTGTGTGTATGTGTAGCGCTCACTCCCGGAGGAGCCGCTGAATTTAACCTCGGGTCAGTCTCCCCACACTAGGAAATAAATGTACACCAGCACTGTTGTGGATTTTATAAGTTATATAGTTTAATGGTCTCAAATAAACTGGCATATATAAAGCAGCATGGTATACATATATATTTACAGGAATTCGTAATGCGAGAAATGCGCAGCGGAAAAGAAAAAGGAATTTTAACCCCTTCGTTGCCGGAATGTGAGTCCTGTACAGGTTGTGTCCCAAGAAGGTGTGCGTGTATGCGTGTGTTGGTACCCGGGTACTAGATTCAACTGGCCAGTGAATGATTTCAATGTGTCTTCGACTAGTCACGTTGGGGCCCTGTAGATTTAGACAAACTGCAGCGTGCTTTATTACTGTACTGTGGCCTGGAAGGCCTCTCACCCATCCGCCAGATACTCTGCACTCTGCTCGACCCAGGACGTCTCTCCGCTCGATTTGGCTGGGACTCTGTGCCACCAGATTTGCTTGTCCGTCTCTGCCACAAGATGCTCAGTTCACCGCCTGCACTCCCATTAGATCATCGCGGTCTCATAACTCGGGGTCCAATCTGCAGCTCTGTATCTGTGTAAAACCTCTCAGCGGTGGATTACTAGGTCTCTGGCAAGTCACTGAAACCGATCTCCAGCGTCCGCAAGGCAGCACCTGCGCTCCGGCCTGGTCACAATCGCTCCTTGTCTCACGTGCGTCTTGCTCTATTCACCCCTTGGCGCGCACTGGCTCTCCTCCGCACGAGGCTGCGGATGTGTCTCTGTTCTCCCCACCCACTTCCTGTCTCTGCCCCAAAGCATGCTGGAAAACGTAGTCCAAAAGTGTCCAAAATCGGTTTACATTGTGCTCGTCTCCCCCTGGTGGCCAGAAACGAGTAATTACAGCAGCAGAATTAAACCAGCGCTACACTCTCCCCCTCCTAGAACTCTTGGGTCTCTCCAAGGAGGTGTAACAGTTACATTACATTTCAACATTACATCAGTCGATATATATAGGCTCAGCAGCAAACATACAATGGGTTAGGTATACATCCTCAAGTTTACTCATACTTCTGGCTACCTCAGCTAACATAGCAGACACTTCGGGCAACCTTCGCACTGTGGTAACAGCCTCTTCAGTGCTATGTCCTGGTGAGTCGTAGGTGAGTCTCTGAGGGGGTCGGACAGAATGTTTTGGGCTTTGATTCTGTGGTTCAACTAGGCCTCCCAATGGAACTCTTCTTGACCTTTCTCGACAAGTCTTATCATCCTGGAGACGAATGTGTGTTTAGTGCTCTTGGAGAACGAATTTTCCGACTTGAGTATTGAAGACTGAACCCGCTTCTTCCACTTGAATGAGATAGGAGCATCTTTAGGGTAGAACCGTTCAGCTTGAATCACTTTATTCACTCTCCTCCCTAGATCGGTACAGGAGAGGGGCTTAACAGAAGCCATTCGCCCGATTGACATCCGTGCCTTCAAATTTACTGAAGAGTCAGACACATTACATACGTTGACGGAAACTCTTCCACTTGTCCATTTCAAAACTCTTGCAGAGATTATTTCAGGGACTTCTCTGGACTGTATAGCCTTCTCTGTCCCTTCTGTTTTTCCTCAGCTGCCTTACTTCTGCAGAGGCTCTCTGTTCTCTGACCATCTGTTGACAGACCGGCCGTAACATCGAGTGCGCCTTTTTGGGAGCGTGATTCTCTTCCCTCACCAGTGGGGTTAGAAGACGTCTCACTAAGTCGGTGTTCGTCCCCACTATCATAGAACTTCGATTAGCTCCCGAGGGCCGAGGACACACAATGGCCAATGTGTCACATACTCTCGGTTGTCCAATGGTCACGGAGCTGAATTCCAGCTTCACCTGTAGATATCCATCATAGGGAAACCGCTCAGTCCCCATACCCCAGATTTCAAGATCCTTCAACTTCTTCAGGGATATATGTTTCAAGTATCTCTGATAGAAGTCTCGGTAGATCAGAGTTACTTGAGCGCCTGAATCTAGAAGAGCCTTGGTGTAGATCCCTTCTACTTGAACTGGAATGATGGGTGAAGGACCTATCAGGGAACTTCTACGTAGTAATAGGAAGCATAGGCCCAGTCTGCTGTAACCTAACCCTCGTCCTCACTCGCGGTGTTTGAGGGCGTGCATTGTTTTCCCGTGACGTAGGACCGGACCTCCAGGGAGAGGATCTTCTATTTCTAGCAGATACATATTCAGACCCTCCCTGCCTCCTATTTGGATCTTGGGGATCGCAGTAGTCTCCAGCAGTTGGGTACCCAGTTTGTTCTCTCCACTGGGGTTCTCTGAAGTTTACCACCTGTGAGGTAGATAACAGTCCTTCTAAGGCCTTTAAGAACTCTTCAACTCTGTTTCTTTCAGGCTTTCAGCTTTTGCACTGCGCTCGGAAATGACCCATTTCCCCACAACTGAAACATCTCTTATTTGAAGACGGAGACGCACTTGCTTGTGGTGATTCAGTTGAAGGACCCTGGCCAGACGCCACAGCAACTCCAGTTGTCCGCATATCGGCAAGGAACTTCTGCATATCGGTCTGTGTCTCTGCCACCTTCAAAAGCACTCTGCACAGGTCCGTGTGTGCCTGTTGCAATTCAGCTTGAGCTTCTTGCACTTTCTTAACAGTTTTGTGGATTTCACTGTATGTAGGAATAACGTGCTCTCTTGCAGCATTCTCTGTGGATTTAGGAACAACCAGATGCTCCTGTTCGTCCACTTCGGATCCATAGGTGTCTAACGAATCATCTTCCGCTCGCAAACACTCGTTATGCCTCACGGGTTGTGTGTAAACTCTTTCTCCTCTCCTAAGGGATTTCTCTTCGAGTAGAGCCTCTTCCTCTCTGACAGCTCGGATCAGTTCCAGGTATTTCAGTTCTCGGTTACCTTCTCTGGTTCTCAGCTGTAGCATCACAGGATCCAGAGGTTGAGCACCCCTCAGGATCTGCTGTATTCGGATCTTATCTATTTCGGCCGGTTCGGCCCCTTTCTTAAGAAGTATCTGGTGCAGAATCTTATCTAGGCGCCTCATATATTCAGTCATCTTCTCACCTTTCCGCTGGTAAGTATGTTCATACTGGTACACGAGCTCCGCAGCCTTTTCCGTTAGCCCAAAAACTTCCTGTAGTACATTTAGGTAATCTAAAGCGGTGCAGTCTTGTTTACTAAATTTTAGGTTTCTTACAGCCTCTGACGCAGGTCCCTTTAAGCTCTCAGTAATTCTTTGCTTCTTCTGTGCTTCGGGGACGTCCCACTCCTCCAGAGCCTGCATCGCCTGTTCTACCCATTCTTCGAAGGTTTCTTCTTTCGCCGGAGTTGGTACGTTTCCTGTAAAATTTCTCAACCGTCGATAACCAAAGTTAGTGTGCGGAGGGCTTGATTTTTGACATTTAGCCAGGAAATCTCCAATAGCCACTATAAATTCAGGCCCAATCATGGCCAGCAGACTGGATGCGGGAACACTCGCGGGATCGTCACGTGGCGCACTTGGCTGAATCAGTTGAACTTCCACCTCATCGGTCAGCTTCACGCTCGCACCCTGAAAACACACTGGAACACCCTTTCTCCATTCAAAAAGAACATACGTGTGAGAGGTATCTGGGTTCGCTTTAATGTCCAGGATTAACCCCCGATGATCTGGTGTCAGCTCGGCCACGGCCCGGCGAATCTGATCTTCGGCCCAAGTGTCTGCAGGAATATCCATGACTATGCATAATTCTGACTACTTTGCTCCTTACACCATTTGGCAGCAGTGTCTGGATCCATATTTAACCCTTTAAATGCGTTTTTTTCCAGAGACTGGATCCCGGAAACGAGCCCCCACCTGTAGCGCTCACTCGCGGAGGAGCCGCTGAATTTAACCTCGGGTCAGTCTCCCCACACTAGGGAATAAATATACACCAGCACTGTTGTGGATTTTATAAGTTATATAGTTTACTGGTCTCAAATAAACTGGCATATATAAAGCAGCACGGTATACATATATATTTAAAGGAATTCGTAATGCGAGAAACAAAAAAGGAAAAGAAAAAGGAATTTTAACCCCTTCGTTGCAGGAGTGTGAGTCCTGTACAGGTTGTGTCCCAAGAAGGTGTGCGTGTATGCGTGTGTTGGTACCCGGGTACTAGATTCAACTGGCCAGTGAATGATTTCAATGTCTCTTCGACTAGTCACGTTGGGGCCCTGTAGATTTAGACAAACTGCAGCGTGCTTTATTACTGTACTGGAAAGCCTCTCACCCATCCGCCAGATACTCTGCACTCTGCTCGACCTAGGACGTCTCTCCGCTCGATTTGGCTGGGACTCTGTGCCACCGGATTTGCTTGTCCGTCTCTGCCACAAGATGCTCAGTTCACCGCCTGCATTCCCATTAGATCATCGCGGTCTCCTAACTCAGGGTCCAATCTGCAGCTCTGTATCTGTGTAAAACCTCTCAGCGGTGGATTACTAGGTCTCTGGCAAGTCACTGAAACCGATCTCCAGCATCCGCAAGGCAGCACCTGTGCTCCGGCCTGGTCACAATCGCTCCTTGTCTCACATGCGTCTTGCTCTATTCACCCCTTGGCGCGCACTGGCTCTCCTCCGCACGAGGCTGCGGATGTGTCTCGGTTCTCCCCACCCACTTCCTGTCTCTGCCCCAAAGCATGCTGGAAAACGTAGTCCAAAAGTGTCCAGTATTGGTTTACATTGCGCTCGTCTCCCCCTGGTGGCCAGAAACGAGTAATTACAGCAGCAGAATTAAACCAGCGCTACATATGCATTTGGATTATTCCTGCGTTATTTAGTTATTACTTATCCAGTGTCCCATCTTTTGGTTTACCTTATGCAGTGTGCCCCCCCTTTGGTTTATTCCTGCTGCTGTGATTCCCTTGTGTTCTCTCCTAATAATCATGATCAGTTTACTCCACATTGCTGTCTCCATTCCACTCTGCCACCGCATCCCAGGCTCAACCTTGCCGTCCCATGACATGTTAGCTGCATTTAACACTTAAACTCATTTCCATTGCATTTTGTGTTACACTTAAAGGGTTATTCAAAGAGCGCCAAACTTGCCACCGAAGGGCATCAAACACTAAATTTCACCTTCTGGTGCAATACTGTGACTGTTCGGCTATTCAGAAAGCTGTCAATTTGCCAAATACTGGCGACTTGAGAGAGAAATACAGTGCTGTTAGCAAGAGATGGCCACAATTCGTCACTCTTCAACGACAGTGAAATTGTCCTATAGAGAACGCCGAAATGTCAGTGAAATGCCCGATTTTCGATGGTTCAGTTCATCAGGTTTAAACAAACAAATCCCATAGGACTCAACGTAAAGAAATCTTACCATTTTTTATTCAACTGTTTATTCTTTTCAGTTTCAGCAAAAAGCCTTTATATTTTTTTAGATTATTTTGGATTTGTCGGTGAAAATTTTGATTCCCTTTTTTTTATGGTGTTTTTTTTTTATTCTGCAACAGTCCATTTTTTTTTATAGGACCTTTTATTTCTACTAATTTTTTTATTGTTTTAAACGCCTTCTAAAGAATAGCAGAGTTCTATTTCTTGTTTTTTTGAAGTTTGATGGTATTCGTTGGGCTTAAGCTATCGGCAGTGTTCGTTGGTCTGAAAATGTAGACATCTTGTTTTTCAGAAATTGCTCTTTTTTAATTATAATGTTGGCGTTCTTTGTTTTATTCAGAAAAGGGAAAGATGTGCAGAGCTTATAACGCATTTGCATAAGGGTCAGATAATAGAAAGTGAGCTCATGTCAGAGGTAGGGATGAGCCGAACACCCCCGTGTTCGGTTCGCATTCGAACTCGAACAATTTCAAATTTTTGCTGGTCCGGCAAAGAGCACATCACGTGTGAACTCTGACAGGCTCTGAGGACCCCGCCCCCTCTACCTGCCCCATCAGGTGACTCCTATCTCCAGTGAACGTGATGTCGGCTGCTGAAAAGCTGAAACTACTGATGAGCCTCGTGTTTGCTGGGGATCTGGTAGAGCTGCGTGAGAGGGATAAACTCTGCTTTGGTGAGCACATCTGAAGCAGGTCTAATTCTAATGAAAAAACTATAGACTAGCTCTTTCCTGTGGATGGGTTTTCGGTGCTTAACCTCCCTGGCGGTCTAATTTTTTCAAAATTTCGTGTCTAAAAGCGTCTCAATTTTTTTTTTAAAGGAAAGGTGTTTTTGTACATAGTTAGCCTGTAATAATTAGGAATCACGCACTGAAATCCGTGCAATCAAGAGTTCTTACTGGTAAAATCCTTTATGAATAAATTAATAAATAAATAAGTAGTAAATACACTGAGTCCGATAAAGTTTGAAACACGACATAATAATTTATTATCCCAAAAATAATTATCCAAAATAATGCAAATAAATGATATTCAATAAAATACAACAAAAAACACTGAAATCTGTCTGCAAGCAAGGGTGAGACGATGTATGGTCTATTCCTTATCCTGTACTGCCACCTAGTGGCCGTTCATAAACATTACACGGTATAATCCAAATGTAAAGTGTAAAAAATATTCCTTTCATGCTAGCCCCGCCCCCTGCATCATGTGACGTGCAGGGAGCCTTCCAGGAAGCAGCTCGCTGCGATCACACTGCGGGGATAGCGAGGGAGCCAGGAGGAGGTGAGTATGCATCCAGCCCGAATGTGGCTCGGGGTTACCGTTCGGTAGCGAAATTTAACCCCGAGTCACACTCGGGAATACCGCCAGGGAGGTTAATAAAACTAGTGCTGAGGTCCTGCAAGGGCAATAAATCTCTTAACCTGACAGGTCCAGCTGATAACAGGCACTGATAGCAGTATTGCTGGAGACATCACAACTAAGAAAATAAATGATCCATCTTCCTGCTTCCATTGCCTGTTTATATCCACACTAAACTGAAGGGAGCAGGGGCATGTAGAACTTTTTAACCCTTTAAGCGCTAGAAATGTTTGGCCACTTACTGTTTGCAGCACATGGTGCAGACCTGTTTTAGGTTGTATACAAGACAAACCATTATTAACCCTTTCAGTTATGGTAAACTATCAGACAACATTCCAGTAAAGGGATAATAATGGCAGTTATAAATGTTTCATATGCCTGTGAAAAGGGACACAGATCATACCTCATGTCTTCCATGACATTAATGGTTATTCAAATCTTTCATTTGGTGCACTTCAGCGACCTCAATTCACCAATCCTGCGGTGAATTCAACATTCACTGCAGGCTCCCCAAAATGCGCTGAATCGATCCGGCAAACGCTGCCAATACAATCACCAAACACAGCCGCAAACCACCGAATAGACCGCCGAATGACTCAGACCAGCTGCTGGACGGGGTAAAAAAATGACACCTTTTAAAAGACATTAGAAAAGGAAAATAATGCATGGAAATAAAGTCCTATGAATAATAATAGAAAGGTCTGTTACAGATGTAGCGCTGCTTTAAAGACTGTGTTCTGCTGCATTTAATTATTATGGCCACCAGAGGGAGACAGAGACCATGGTAAGAATTGCTGGACAAGCAAGGAAAGCACTGAACTACATTTTCCTTGATGCTTTGCGAGAGGACAGGAAGTGGGTGTGTAGGAAAGGAAAGGCATCAGCAGCCTCGTGGAAAGCATGCTCAGAGTGAGCTGGGAGCTAAAAGGAGAAGGACGCAGGCAGAGCTGTTAAGGATCGTGACCAGGCCAGAGTGCAGGGGCTACCTCGCTGGTGCTGGGGATCGGGACAGTGACCCTGCGGAGATCTGTCTATACCAAGCTAGGAGGTCTGAGGACAAGAAGCTGGTTCCGGCTGGACCCTGTGTAAAGAGACTGCGATGATCCATTGGGAGTGCAGGCAGTAAACCGTTGTACGCAGTGTGGAGATCGGACAAACAGGGAGCGGATCTGGTGGCACAGAGTCCCAGTAAACAGCGGACAGAAATATTTGATCGGGTCCTGAACAGATTACCTATCGGATGGGTGAGAGGCCTCCCAGGCCACAGTCAAAGTAAAATAAAGAAAAGCACATTGCAGCATTGTTTAATTCCACAGGACCCCAACTTGACTAGTCGAAGATTTGTTTGTTTTATTCACTGGCCAGTTGAATCTAGTACCCGGGTACCAACACACGCATACACATACACCTTTTTGGGACACAACCTGTACGGGACTCACATTCCAATAACGAAGGGGTTAATATTCATTTTTCTTTTGCGCTGCGCGTTTCTCGCATTACGAACTTCTGTAAATATATATGTATACCGTGCTACTCTATATATACCAGTTTATTTGAGATCAGTAAACTATATAACTTATAAAATCCACAACAGTGCTGGTGTATATTTATTCCCTAGTGCGGGGAGACTGACCCGAGGTTTAAATTCAGCGGCTCCTCCGGGAGTGAGCGCTACACGTGGGGGCTCGTTTCCGGGATTCAGTCTCTGGAAAAACCGCATTTAAAGGGTTAAATATGGATCCAGACGAAGCAGCAGAGTGGTGTAAAGCACAGGGTGGCCAATTAGAGTTGAGTGTAGTAATGGATATTCCTGTAGACACCTGGGCAGAAGAGCAGATCTGCCTGGCCGTGGCAGTGTTGGCACCTGACCAGCGGGGTTTCTAGCGGACATTAAAGTGAACCCAGAGACTTCTCACACATATGTTCTTTTTGAGTGGAGAAAGGGTGTTCCCGTGTGTTTTCAGGGCGTGAGTATACAGCTAACCGACGACGTGGAAGTTTGTCTGATCCAGCCAAGTAAGCCACGTGGTGATTCAGCGAACATTCCTGCATCCAGCCCGCTGGCCATGATCGGGCCGGAGTTCATTGCTGCTATTGGAGACCTCGTAGTTAAGTGTCAGAGGGCCCACCCTTCTTACATCAGCTTCGGATATCGGAAGTTGGAAAAATTTTCAGGAAACTTGCCAACTCCTTTGGGAGAAGAAACCTTCGAAGAATGGGTAGAACAAGCGATGCAGGCTCTGGATGAGTGGGACATCTCTGAAGTGCAGAAGAAGCAAAGAATTACTGAGAGCTTAAAAGGACCTGCGTCAGAGGCTGTCAGGAATCTGAAGCTGAGTAAAAGAGACTGTAATGCTCTAGATTACCTGAACATATTACAGGGCGTCTTCGGGCGAACGGAAAAGGCTGCTGAGCTTATGTACCAGTATGAACATACTTACCAGAAAAGGGGTGAGAAGATGACAGAATACATGAGGCGCCTGGATAAGATACTGTACCAAGTACTGTTGAAGAAAGGAACAGACCCCACTACAGTAGATCAGGTTAGAATGCGCCAGATATTGAAAGGTGCTTTACCCTTAGATCCTGTGATGTTGCAACTGAAGACTCGAGAAGGTAATAAAGAGTTAAATTACCTAGAACTGATTCGAGTTGTTCGGGAAGAAGCCCTTCTGGAAGAGAAGCTTGGAAGAAGGGGAGAAAAGGTCTATGCGCAACCCATAGAGTATAACGAGTGTTCATATGATGATCCGGAAGAGATCCAGATGATCCGGAAGAGACATATGAGCCGGAGATAACTCAAAAGTCGTCAAACCAGGTGTATGGTGAGATACAAAAGACTCTTGAGAAAGTACAAGAAGCCCAAGTTAAGATGGAACAGACACATACGGATCTATGCCGGGCCATCTTGAAAGTAGCAGAAATGCAGACTGAGATACAGAGGTCTCTCTCAGATATACGAACAGCAGCGGTTGCCGTGGCCTCCGACAGGGGATTTTCAAATGAGCCACAGGAAGAAAGTGTGCCCTCATCCTCATGGGGAAGATGTTTCGCCTGTAGAGAATTCGGCCATTTCAAGGCTCAGTGCCCGGAAAGGAGACAGGGAGGGTCCCTATATGTGCCTGCTAAACCTAGGAGATCCTCTCCCTGGAGGTCTGGTCCTACGTCACGGGAAGACAATGTACGCCCACAGTCACCACGTATGAGGACAAGGGTTAGAGTACAACAGACTGGGTCTACCTCTCCTGCTGCTACGAAATAGTTCCCTGACAAGTTGATAGGTCCTTCGCCCAACATCCCGGTTCAAGTGGAAGGAGTCTATACTAAGGCTCTTCTAGATTCGGGTACTCAAGTAACGCTGATTTACCGAGACTTCTATCAGAAATATTTGAAGCATATACCCCTGAAGAAATTGAAGAATCTCAAAATCTGGGGTATGGGAATGGAGAAGTTTCCCTATGATGGATATATACAGGTGAAGCTAGAATGCAGTTGGGTAATCGCTGGACAACAGGGAGTATGTGACACGTTGGCAATTGTGTGTCCTCGTCCCTCGGGAGCTAATCGAAGTTCTATGGTAGTGGGGATGAACACTGATGTATTGAGACACCTCTAAACCCCACTGGTCACGGAAGAGAGTCCTGCTCCTAAGAAGGCACACTCAATGTCACGACCGGCCTGTCCACAGAGGGTCAAAGAACAGAGAGCCACTACAGAAGTAAGAAGGCTGAGGAGAACGGAAGGGACAGAGAAGGTCCTACGGTCAGGAAAGACTGTACAAGTACCGATTGGAGACAAATTCTCTGTGCCTGGTCTGCCTATATCTCGTCTGACTTCTATTACTTGGTCTCAGCAGTTACGTCCCGTCAGAGAGAGTGAAGAAGACAGTGAAGAGGAAGGCTGGTGTCTGAGCTGGGTGTGGACACCTGAGTCTCAGGGCGTCAAGCCGGTCTCTGACCGGAGTGAGAGTGATTTAGAACCTGATATTTCTGAAGTTATGACTCAAGCACCGGAAGTTCCTGAAGTTCTAGAGGAAATATCCATAGATTACAGTTCTATGCCTTCACTGGAGGGCTCATATTCCGAGGAAGTGTTTGCTCCAATTGTTGATGAGAGAATTGAGCCTATGGAGTCAGCTCTCCCGACTGAAGAGGATCCTAAAAAATTTGAACCTAAACGTTCAATACGACCCACGACCCCCTCAGAGACTCACATATGATTCACCAGGACATAGCACAGAGGAAGCTGTAGCAACTGTGCGGAGGTTTCCTGAAGTGTCAGCCCTACTTACAGAGGTGTCTAGGGGTTTGGGTGAGATTGAGGATATTTGCTGCCTGTTATCAACACTGAATATATACAGTTGTGTTCAAAATTATTCAACACCCAATGCTGTAAAGGGTTTTAGGGAATTTAGTGTACATTTGTAATTGTATTCAGAATGAAATCCTACAAGGACTTTTTAAAGAACCATATGCAACTAAAATGACATCAATTGGTTTTGTAATACAGTAGTAAATGTTTCTTTTGTGAATTCTTCATTGACACAATTATTCAACCCCTTAAAGACTACCACTCTGAAGAACAGAGGTTCATTCAAGTATTTTCAATCAGGTATTGAAAACACCTGTGGATGTCACGGAGCAGCAATAAAGCAAAATAAGCACCAATTAGGCAGCTTTAAAATGACTGTGATACTCAGCTCCTTCTAGACATTTACTGGTGTGGTTACAAACATGGTGAAGTCAAGAGAATGGTCCAGGAAGACAAGAGAATAGGTGATTACTCTTCACAGGAAGGGCAATGGCTATAAGAAGATTGCAAAGATGTTAAACATACCAAGAGAGACCATAGGAAGCATCATTCGCAAATTCAAGGCAAAGGGCACTGATGAAACGCTACCTGGTCATGGCAGAAAAAAGATGCTGACTTCGACTGCTGTGCGCTACCTGAAGCGTAGAGTGGAGAAAAGTCTCCGTGTGACTGCTGAGGAACTGAGAAAAGATTTGTCAGATGTGGGTACTGAAGTTTCAGCTCAGACAATACGGCGCACACTGCGTAATGAAGGCCTCCATGCCAGAACTCCCAGGCGCACCCCCTTGCTGTCTCCAAACAATAAGAAGAGTCGACTGCAGTATGCCAAAAGTCATGTGGAAAAACCACAGAAGTTTTGGGATAGTGTTCTGTGGACTGATGAAACAAAATTAGAACTGTTTGGGCCCATGGATCAACGCTATGTTTGGAGGAGGAAGAACAAGGCCTATGAAGAAAAGAACACCTTGTCTACTGTGAAGCATGGCTCAATCATGCTTTGGGGCTGTTTTGCTTCTGCAGGTACAGGGAAGCTTCAGCGTGTGCAAGGTACCATGAATTCTCTTCAGTACCAGGAGATATTGGATGACAATGTGATGCAGTCCGACACAAACCTGAGGCTTGGGAGACGTTGGACCTTTCAACAGGACAATGATCCCAAGCATACCTCCAAGTCCACTAGAGCATGGTTGCAGATTAAAGGCTGGAACATTTTGGAGTGGCCATCGCAGTCACCTTACTTAAATCCGATTGAGAACCTCTGGTGGGACTTAAAGAAAGCAGTTGCAGTGCGCAAGCCTAAGAATGTGACTGAACTGGAGGCTTTTGCCCATGACGAATGGGCGAAGATACCTGTAGATCACTGCAAGACACTTGTGTCAAGCTATGCTTCACGTTTAAAAGCTAAGTGCTAAGATTGAATGTCACTTGGGGGTTGAATAAAACTGATAATGATGTGAGCACAGAAAAGACATTTGTGGTTATTTCATTATAAATGTTATGTTATATTTGTCTGACCTACACGTGCCTCTTTGATTTAATTGTAAGCAAGATGACTGAATGATCAAAATCAATGTCAAACTGGCCAAAACACTCAATTTCAGTGGGGGTTGAATAATTTTGAACACAACTGTAGTTTAAAGTTAGAACTGTTGTGTTATGTTATGTTGTGTTATGTATGACCGATACATGTACCCGTTACACGCCCTTGGGAGGACCCAAGAGATTGGGGGGGAGAGTGTAGCGCTGCTTTAAAGACTGTGTTCTGCTGCATTTAATTATTATGGCCACCAGAAGGAGACAGAGACCATGGTAAGAATTGCTGGACAAGCAAGGAAAGCACTGAACTACATTTTCCATGATGCTTTGCGAGAGGACAGGAAGTGGGTGTGTAGGAAAGGAAAGGCATCAGCAGCCTCGTGGAAAGCATGCTCAGAGTTAGCTGGGAGCTGAAAGGAGAAGGACGCAGGCAGAGCTGTTAAGGATCGTGACCAGGCCAGAGCGCAGGGGCTACCTCGCTGGTGCTGGGGATCGGGACAGTGACCCTGCGGAGATCTGTCTATACCAAGCTGGGAGGTCTGAGGACAAGAAGCTGGTTCCGGCTGGACCCCGTGTAAGGAGACTGCGATGATCCATTGGGAGTGCAGGCAGTAAACCGTTGTACGCAGTGTGGAGATAGGACGAACAGGGAGCGGATCCGGTGGCACAGATTCCCAGTAAACAGCGGACAGAAATCTTTGATCGGGTCCTGAACAGATTACCTATCGGATTGGTGAGAGGCCTCCCAGGCCACAGTCAAAGTAAAATAAAGAAACGCACATTGCAGCATTGTTTAATTCCACAGGGCCCCAACTTGACTAGTCGAAGATTTGTTTGTTTTATTCACTGGCCAGTTGAATCTAGTACCCGGGTACCAACACACGCATACACGTACACCTTTTTGGGACACAACCTGTACGGGACTCACATTCCAATAACAAAGGGGTTAATATTCATTTTTCTTTTGCGCTGCACGTTTCTCGCATTACGAACTTCTGTAAATATATATGTATACCGTGCTACTCTATATATACCAGTTTATTTGAGATCAGTAAACTATATAACTTATACACCAGCACTGTTGTGGATTTTATATTTATTCCCTAGTGCGGGGAGACTGACCCGAGGTTTAAATTCAGCGGCTTCTCCGGGAGTGAGCGCTACACAGAAAAAAGAAAAACGCCATTTGAAAAAATAAAAAAAAGATAAAAAATTTCACTGAAAACTGCCTAAAAAGATGTATTAATAGACTTTCTGCTGCAAATGAAAAGAATAAATGGTTTAATAAATATTTAGTAAAACTGGGAATGTTATTTACATTGAAACCTATAGGATTCGTCTGTCGGTGGTTTTGCTCAACAGGTTTAAGCAATCTGTTTTATTTCACCAACTTTTTGGCATTCTCTGAATAGATTAACCATTGCTTCTCTGAGTATTTCACTGCCTTCGAACAAGCACTATATTTTTCGGGCAATTTGGCAAATCACCAGCTTTTTGAATACCCAAATTGGCATGAAATGCAATTCGGTGGCAAGTTCGGCTTTCTTTGAAAAACCCCTTTAGACTGTGCAGTGTTTGTGCTGATGTAAAGTCTGAGGGAAAGCAGTACCTCCAGTATTTTTGCAAAATAGATCAGAGTTCCCATTGGTTCCATACACTATACAGGTGTTCTGTCATATCTTTCCCTGCTAAATTACAGTACATATAGGGTATAGCATATGCTTTTATTAATATCCAAGTTTATACATAAATATATCAGATTTTGAGTGTGTGTTCAAGATAATTGCTAATTGCGGGACAAATCTAGTTGAGTTCCCTCACTTCTTTTTGTAGTACTTGACCCCTGGTTCACCGCATATTTGTAACAATTCCCATCCCCAGGACAGACCTGGTAGTATCCCTGGTAACAGACCTCTAACCCTCCGATCCTTAGGATGGTCGGGACTTGGGACCACTAAACCTAACCTCTAGCAGCCACACAGGCCAGGGAGACAGCACCAACAATATACACCACAGACTGAGATCAATATACGTTTGAACTGCGCTATAGTGTATGGCAGGATGGAAGCGCACCAGCAGTCACAAGCAGCGGAATATACCAGACAGGGGCACAGAGCGAGAGTAGTTGTTATAACAAAACCGGGTCAGCAACATTTAGGCACTTGTACTGCGCTACTGTATATGGTGAGAATCTGCGCACACCAGTAGCAACAGGAGGCAAACAGAACAGGCAGGGTGTACACAGAGAGAATAGTCAAATGGCAGGCAAAGTCGGCAACAGATCGAGTCCTCAGAACAAGTAACAAACTGATTCGGTAAGCTAGCAATGTGGGAATGAAACTCCACGGCAAGTCAAGGTGTACAGCGCGCGCTTCTGATTTAAAGGCCCCGGCGGCTCCGCATCATCAAGCCGCGCCCTGCCCCCTGATCACTCACAGCTGTGCCGGGTGCCGCCGGAGCTCCTGGCATTCGGCCAGCTGACGGCACCATGCGTCCGGGGCCCCCCGATCGCCACCCGGGGCCCTGGATGTCACAATATTACAATCCAAACGCAAACGGGTTAAGTAACCAAATTTGTAAGAAGAATAATTAATGCAGCATATGAATCCTCACACTGTCGGGTAGCACCTCTACAGTCTGACGCTAGTTTTAACCGGCGCGCTGTGTGCAGCTTCTGAGAAGATACGCTATTAGTGTAGCGGGGAAGCCGTCTGCGCATTTTGCATCGCTCCCTCTAGACTAATAGCTTATCTTCTTAGAAGCTGCACACAGCGCGCCGGTGTATGCAGCTTCTAACAGCGTAGGAGACAGGAGGGGACCCTTGGTCCTTAAGGGCTTAAGGTACTAGAGGTGTGCATTTTGTTTTGTAATAAATCGCAATTCGTCCGAAATTTCGTTAATTCATATTTCAGAAGTACTTCCGAAACACGAATCGATTTCATACGAATTGCGGTAAAAACAAAATAAAACGGCAAAATAATTAACAAATCAATTTTTTTAATTTGTTAAAACAAATCCCTTCGTTATATTGTTTCAATTAACTGAATGAGGGGGAAAAAAAAAAACACTCTGCTGGGGGCGGGGGGAACCCGGTCCCTGGTGCTGAAACAGGGTTTCAGCATCAAGGAGAGCACGAGCGCATGTCGAACTCCTCCCTTCCCCATCCCTTGTGCTGAAATAGGTTTCTGTACCAAGGACAAGACAACAACACTGCAGAGTACAGCCAGAGAAAAGAAAATATAAAAAAAAGACATGTTTGGCCAGGGAAAAAAGCCTCGTCTTTTTAAAAAAAAATTAGGAATCAACATTTTGTCTAAAAAATACAAAAAAATCAAATTCAAAAAAATCAATAAATGAAAAGGCCTTTTGCTCTAGAATAAATGATTGAATAAAAAATTAGAAACGAAAATATTTTTTTACATTGGTTCCTATGGGATTCATCTGTTGAACTGAATCACTTCTCCATGGCACAGTTTCCCTGCTGCCGAACAGTGGTTTAACTATACAATTCATCTTTTTTTCATGTAACTTGTACCAGATCGTCCAATTTCCTCTGACAAATCCCCTTCAAATTGGAAGGATTGCTAATCTGATGTAGTCGCAAAAGATCATCTGAAGTAGCCGATGGAAGTTGGAGGCAGTGGAATATGGCTGATTCACCTCCATGTTGTGGGATCAGTCGGACAATGACAGACAATATAGGATGTTTGTATAAATACGGACCCAGTGGACGGCCATCCTCAAACCGCACCGTGTCCCTATCAATTGGCCGTGGTACGTTTTAGTTTGGCGGCCGGTTATTACCAAAATACGTTTTTCTTATATATTTTTGCGTGTACAGGTCCGGTGTTTTATCTTGGTTTGAATGCAGGATTTGGGGCAAGGTAAATTCAGTATATAATGAACTGTCATGCCCCATGATTCAGGATTTGCATGTATATTTTAATGTTATGTGTTGAATCTGCCTTTTACTGTTTACAGTTATGATTTCATAGCTATTTTGTTTCTGCTGTGTCACCATAGCCTTGCTGCATCCAGGTAGCTCCTATCCTTTTTCCTCATGCTAGTTTCTAAGGAAATCACTGGTCACCTTTCAGCCATCTTAGCTCTATGCTGGACAGAACGAATGTCTTTTCACCTGCATTGCTGTACACTATTACATAGATTGTCAGTCTGAACATTAAAGGTTTCAACTGGATTCCTCTTTCTACGTGTCAGTTTTGCTGAGTTGATGCTGTCTGCTGAAATTTCATTGTGTGAGAACTGGTCAAATACCGACTTAGCTAGTCCTAAGCGCCCACACCTCACAGCTTTGCTAGCGAGGCAGAATATGAACCGTTCTGAAGTGTTTTATGTATGGATTCAGTTTGTTTCAGAAAAAATGTGCATTATTATTAAATTCCTGATATCCAAAACAAAGAAAATCATGTAATAGGTGCCAAGTGGATCAGAACAGAGCTCACAGATATTCCTGAGGAAGTCCCATGTCATATCTAAGGGACGAAACGCGTTGAATATTGGAAGATACTCGTTTTAATTCAACTTCCATTTGATGCTTTTTATACAATAAAGAAAGCAAGAAATTTAAGCCTGGGCTGCAGTTCCTGATTTTATCATATCGGGTGTCCATCCGTTGAAAAGCCTTTCGAGGAGAAATAATTGACATGACCCTGGTCAGGAGACCACGGTTCAGATAAGCTTTAAAGTTTTTATCTCTGGTGCACAGTTTTAAATCATCCATTGCAGGATTAACCCGTTTCATACAGTGTGCACTATTATTTCCTTTTTGTTTAACCCACAGGGAGATATTGAAGTGGAATCAGGCTGGAAGATGGTCGCCATTATGAGCCAGACGGCCATCTTGTTCAGAATATTGGTTCACTTGAAAATAACTAGGTAGATTTCAGTAGAAGCTAGAATGAAGCTTACATAGAATTTTAGGAATGTGTTAGATTAGCAGAGAAGCAATTAAAATTGAGGAAGATCCGGGCCGCTCTTGGCACGGAGGGACAGGATGACAAATGGATACATCAAGGTCACAGAGGCCTGCAGAGAGACAAAGGGAGCGTAGAAAACAGACCATGTCTTATCTGTGACAAATAAACATAGGCTCTGGGGAGGTGGGCATGGCCTGGATTGAGTGCCGCAACAAATCACGAACTGTCAGACTAACATGAAGTTTGCCAATTTACGGCCAATGTATGGAATGCCTTTGTAATTAACCAAGGGAGGTACTAACCCACCTGGGGTGGGATAGTGTCACCGGGAGGTGGGCTAATTGGGATGTACCTAATTATGTATTCGGGGTATAAGACCCCTTGTCGGGGTGTGTTCGGGGCTCACTCCTTGCAATTTAATCCTGTGTGAGCAGTGTGTGACGACACAAAGTTTGCCTTTCCTGAAGAGACTCGTGTTCAGACAATCCTTGCTCGTGTCCAGTCCGGCTTCGTCCCGAGTGAACCTTGCAGATTCCGGTAACATTTCTTGGGGGCTCGTCCAGGATACGGGCCCTTGCCGGCACGGCAACAACTGCTGAACACTGTGGTGGTTGACTGCAGGTGCGAGTGATCCCATCGGTTGGGCGTCTGTTGAAGGTGAGCTGACATCTGCAGGCGCCAAGCAGGATTTCCTGTTCAGTGGACCTCGTCTCGTCCCAAACGGACCCCCGGCCCGGGAAGCTGGGACACCACGAGTCTGAGGAAACAGCGAGCAGTGCGGCGATAGGTAAAGTGTCTTCTATGTTTGTATGTGTATGAGAGATACCAGTATAAGGGAAACGTCCGACCATAGTCAGATAAGGAGACCCGCGGCCACGGTCTCATTGACATACTGAACCCGCCGCCGAAAGCACGGACAAGCAAAAGAACCAGAGTGGCTAGCACGTGTCTGGACCCGGGGGATCAGATGTTAACTAAAGGATAATTCTGTAAAAGAGGGAGAGGGTAGCCACGTGGAGTTGCATAGTTGTAGACAGTGTTTGTAAACAGAGCTTCTGCATGTGGACAAGGAAAGGAGGAGGGATTTCTGTGACTGGGCTGAGAGCCCTGAGTCAGTGCTAGTGTGTACGTCATGTAGTGAAGGGGCCAATTGAGGTCAGCGGTAGCTGCAGCGGTAGTGGTGCCGGGTGGGTAGAGTACCCATCTAGTCAAATTGGAATTGCAGACGGGAGTGTTGTTGTAGAACGGGGTGCACATAGTCACAAGCAGACAAGAGTAGAGTTCAATCAATTGGGTATAAGGAGCCAAGAAGGGGTTACAGCGTGCCCTCGGCTAGTAGAGAGAGTAGAATGTTTATGTATTGTTTTGTGCTGAAAGTATCTGGTACAGTACGTGGGTGAGTGATTCAAGTGCTGTGAGTGATTGAGCGCCTACTCGCCTAGCGAGAAAGCAAACTTGAGAGTGGACTCCCAAGGTACGTTTCCAGCTCAGGCGACTGCAGTCCGGCTACTGACGGAGGAAGCGAATCCGATATATATGAATTGTTGACTGAAGTACCAGACAGTAAATTTCAAGTGTTTTTGCTAAAAAGTAATAGCTTGTATTGTAAAAGGTTACTGCCCTTAAAGAGTAACAATGGGTAACGGGTCGTCCAAACCCAAGAAGGTGAAGAAGGGTGAGACGCCCTTAGGGTATATGGTGCGGAATTTTGAAGCGCTATATGCAACACATGATTATGGTGTAGAGTTAACTAAGGAGAAACTAACATTAATTTGTACAATTGTATGGCCACTGTTAGTTCCAGAGTGGCAGAGCAGGGGTCAATGGACCCGGAGTTAATACAGAAAGTGCATTCCAAGTCACCGGGAAATGCGGACATCCTGAACAGTACCCGTATATAGATATATGGAGGTATTGTGTAAAAGATAAAAGTCATTTTATAATGATGGCGGGACAAAACAAGAAGCAGGTACCCCCAAATAATGAAGAGAAAGGGAGACCGGTGTTGATAGAACAACCGGAGGAGATTGATTCTTTGCCTCCTCCTTATCCATCATGTTATGGGGCAGCTAGAGAAGCTTTGAGTGCCGCGGTTGCGCGGGCGGAGAGAGGGGAGCAGGCAGCTGCTACTTCCCGTCCAGCTCCCTTCGCTCTGCCACGCGGTATTGCGGAGGAAGACCAGGGGGCAGCGGGTGGAGGAGACAGAGAGGTCCCACCAGGAAAGATTGAAATGCCCGATGGGAGCATATACAAACTAGTAACAGTAACCCCAGAGGACAGTGATGATGACAGTGGAGATGTAAGTCAAGGTGCCACCACTCGCGCAGCAAACAATATATATAAATCCCGAGAACCATATCAGCACAATCCCAACAAAAGTAAGATGCAAATGCCTCTGCGGGAGGTGCCAGGACCTTTACTGGAGAATGGAGCACCTGGTCCAGTACAATACACATATGTCCCATTCACAACAACAGACCTATTTAACTGGAAAACGCACACACCACTGTACTCCACTAATCCCGCGGCAGTGGCCAGTATGATAGAGTCAGTCATGCTTACACATAACCCCACATGGGCAGATTGTCAGCAACTAATGTTGACAATGTTCACTACTGAGGAAAGAGCCCGAATAAATAGTAGCGCGCGGAAAATTCTACTTGCCCAAGCTGTAGAAGATGCTAAGCCCCAGCCAGAAGCGTGGGCAGAGGAGCATTACCCCAAAACAGATCCCAAATGGCCATACAATACTGCTGATGGTATTGCTCACCTACAGACGTACCGTACAGCGGTGATAATGGGCGTTAAAGCGAGAGGGAAGAAACCCACAAACATGGGGAAAATAGCGGATATTGTACAAGAGTCTAAAGAATCCCCAAGTGCATTTCTAGAAAGGTTACTAGATGCATATAGGATGTATAGTCCTATTGACCCTGAGGCAGTGGAGATTCAGAGATTAATCAATTCTTCTTTTGTGGGTCAGTCACAGAGAGACATACGGAATAAAATACAGAGATAGATGGGTTCTTAGGAAAAGGTATTAGCGAGTTGGTAGAAATTGCTAATAAAGTGTATCATAACCGGGATCTAGAGGAAAAGCGGGAGGAGATAAAGAGACAAATAGGGCACACAGGTGTTGTCGGTTATATGGGAAATGGTGGAGGAAGAGGTGCCCCGGAGAGAGAGAGAGCAAGGGGTCGGGGGGGTAGAGGTAGGGGAGGCCCTAGGGAACCCCTGGGACCCAACCAGTGTGCCTGGTGCCGGGGTGAGGTCACTGAAAAAATGATTGTCCTGCATTTTTGGCTAAATTTGGGGGACAGGGAGAGGCTGGGGAATCGGGAGGTCAAGCCTCCAATGGTCAGGTAACAAACGGTAGATATGAGAGAAGTGAGGGTGCTGGTGCAGGGTTTGTGGTTTGGCGGGAACGTCATTTGAAGGGCAGGGTACATATTGACAAGGACCTGGGCCCATCCCGCTCGGTAACCACGAGCCCACGGTCACTATGAGAGTGGGAAATAAAGATGACATTTTTATGGTTGACACCGGTGCCGAATATTTCTGTTGTAACACAGCAAATTGCACCCCCAATGGGAAATGAAGTTGATATTATGGGAGCAATGGGGGTGTCCGCTAAGTACCCCTTCCTTGCTTCTCGAAAATGTAGTGTAGGTGGGCATAATGTTGAACATGAATTTTTGTATATGCCCAAATGTCCCATCCAGCTCCTGGGGCGGGATATCCTTTGCAAATTGCAAGCCCAAGTTACATTTCTTCCCAGGGGACATGCTCGATTAGACCTGCCTGAGAGTGGCAGCTCTACACGGCAGTACAGCCCAGCCAGCCAGCACACCCAACCTGTAAAAATTGCAGTGATTATGCCAAGAGAAGAAGAATGGCGCACAGCCCCAACTCTGCCGACTGCCCCGGACCCGAACACACTACTTCTGGGAATTCCTGGGGTGTGGGCGGAGGAAAACCTGCCCAGACTAGCTGTAAATATCCCTCCAGTGTATGTCGATTTAAAACCTGGTGCAACGCCTGTGGCTTTAAGACAATATCATATCCCACAAAAAGCCAAGCAGAATATCCAGACACATTTACAGAGACTTAAAGACCACGGCATATTGAAATTCTGCGTGTCACCGTGGAACACACCCCTGTTGCCAGTACTGAAAGAGGGCACACAAGAGTACCACCCAGTCCAGGATTTACGAGCCGTCAACGAAGCCACAGTAACTCTACACCCTGTGGTTCCCAACCCATACAATTTATTGGCGTTAATTCCCGGAGATACAAAATATTACACGGTGCTTGATTTAAAAGACGCTTTCTTTTGCATCCGACTGGCTCCGGCAAGCCAGCCCCTTTTTGCATTTCAGTGGGAGGAATCTACCACGGGAGCGCACCATCAAATGACCTGGACACGCCTCCCTCAAGGTTTCAAAAACTTGCCCACGATTTTTGGGTGCGCGCTCAGCCAGGACTTCCTCTCCTTCAACGCTCAGCCAGACAGAGTTGTTTTATTACAGTATGTAGATGATTTATTACTGGCTTCTCCCACAAAAAAAGACTGTTTATCTGCCACAAAAGCCCTGCTACATCTACTATGCCTTGCAGGTTACAGAGTGTCAAGAAAGAAAGCACAAATATGCAAACAAAGTGTAAAGTACTTAGGTTTCCAATTAACAGGTACCAAGCGTGCATTGGGGCAGAAAGAAAGAAGCAGTATGCCGAATACCCAACCAAAGACCAGAAGACAAGTCCGTGAGTTTCTGGGAGCTGCAGGCTTCTGCCGCCTGTGGATCCCCAACTTCGCAGATATTGCCAAGCCCCTTCATCAAGCCACTAAGGGGGAGAACATGACCCCTTCCTCTGGGAAGAAGAGCAAACAGCAGCTTTTCTAAAATTAAAGACTCTGTTAATGGAAGCTCCTGCACTGGGACTGCAGATCACAGCAAGCCCTTCCAGCTGTACGTGCATGAACACAATCAAACAGCGACAGGAGTGCTGATTCAGAGTTTCGGCTCCTGGCTAAGGCCTGTGGCCCTAGCAACTTGACCTGTGGCCTGTGGCCTACCCCCATGCCTGAAAAGCCGTGGCAGCCGCAATGCTGATAGCAGAAGCAGACAAGCTGACCCTTGGAAAAGTTCTTCATGTCAAGGTGCCCCATGCTGTCAAAGCCCTGCAGGATGTAAAGGAAGCTACTGGTTCAGCAACAGCCGGATGACGAAGTACCAAGCTATGATGTGTGAGAATCCACGGGTTCATCTGGACCTCATCGCTACCTTGAACCCTGCTACTTTACTGCCTGACTGTGAAGAGGATCCAGATCATGAATGCCTCCAAGTCATGGAAGAAGTGTTCAGTAGCAGGACAGATTTGAAAGACACCCTAGACAAATATGATCTACAGTTGTTCACTGATGGTAGCAGCTACATGGATGATGGGAAGAAAGTCTCCGCTATGCAGTAGTCTCAGCAGAAAGAATTATCGAAGCAAATCCACTACCAGGCCATACATCTGCACAACTGGCTGAAATAACAGCCCTAACCAGGGCTCTGGAAATCTCCAAAGGCAAAAGAGTGAATATCTACACTGACTCCAAGTACGCCTTCATGACGGTCCATGCACATGGTGCACTCTACAAAGAAAGAGCCTACTTACTTCCTCAGGACAGCAAATCAAGTATGCAGCTGAAATCGCAGCCCTCCTAGAAGCTGTATGGAAACCAAGTGCTGTCAGTATCATGCACTGTCGTGGCCACCAGAAAGGTCATGATGAAATCCCAAAAGGCAACAGGCGCGCTGACCAGGCGCAAAAGCAGCTGCAAAACCATTGCTAACAATTGATCAAGCCAAAGTCCTGCTCTGCAAGCAAGAGCCTCAACCTCCCATGCCAAACTACGAATTCTACATGAATTGGAGAAAATTTGAACCAAAGACGAGTTCATTGAAATTATATTGCACAAATGGCAAGATGAGTACGAACTATTAGAACTCAATCATGATTATATCCAATGGCTTTTCCCAACCCAGTCTCAAGGCCGAAATTTCTACTCCACTCCTCTGAATCCTCAAGAGACACGCCTAATGATCAACACCTCAGAAGTTCAGCAAAGACTACGCAGAGCATACAAATGATGCTGAAATTCTTCGGCGTAAATTAATGGAGTGTGAAGAAGATACAAAAGTAACCGAAGTTGAACGAGCAGAAAATTTTGCTTCACGTTTTCGAAAATCTAACAAACCAACCTTCATAATAATCTACGGATTACATGAATACTGCTAAGTCTGGGAGAGTTGGGAGCAGAAGAATACCAACCCCGTTGGTGGTTCTTCCTCAAGGAGATCCTTATCAAAAACAAGCTGCCAAGAATGAAGAAAAGTGCAATGAACTTTTTCATACCAGCAGTAAGAGATTCACAGGACAGACAAGATCTGCTGTTCTTTGCATGGCGATACTATTTTCCCAAAAAAATTTGTCTGGGGAAACCGTGGAGAATTGGCACGATACAAGCAAACCAGTGGTGGCTGCACTCCTACCGGCGCCACTGAGTGAATGGACACCCGTATATTCAGAGAAAGAAAGAAATGTTGTCAGAAGAACAAGGCGGATATGGAGAAGACGGATGGTTCCAGTTGAAGAATGGACAAATAGTCCTACCAGCTACATTGGCTCCTGAATTGTAAGAACGCTCCACGCAAGTACCCATGGCGGAAGAGAAATGATGGAACAGCAATTGGGACCACATTTCTACGTACCAGGACTGTCAGTAGTCTGCAAAGCAATAGCCCAGCAGTGTTGTGACATGTGCCAAAAATAATCCAAGAACAGGCCATCTCAACCCAGGAAGCAGCCAATCAGGCTATCCCAATGGCATCGTTACAGATAGACTTCACGGTGTTGCAGCCCTGCAAGGATACAAATATCTACTGGTAATGGTGTGTACCCTGACAGGATGGGTAGAAGCTTTCCTGACAAGAACAGAGAAGACAGTGGAAGTGGTGAAAGGTCTGATGAAAGAAATAATACCACGCTATGAACTTCCTCTCGAGATAGGGTCGGACAATGGCCCTGCATTCATACAGAACTGTTTACAACAGCTCGCCCGTCTGTTGGGCATTACCTGGAAGCTACATACTGCCTACAGGCCCCAGAGCTCGGGAAAAGTCGAGAGAATGAACCGCACCCTAAAGACTTTGATGTCCAAACTATGCTAAGAGACGTCACTAGGCTGGTTGGATGTGCTGCCGATAGTCCTCTTGCACATTAGGTGCAGGCCAACCCCCCAATTAAAGCTAAGTCCGTACGAACTTATGTTTGGGCGGCCTACCCCTCTGATTAGTGGACTAAGGGGGGACCTTCGGGCTTTGGGAGAAACTAAACTAAATGATCAGGTTGTATTGTTAGGAAAATCAATGCAGAAACTGAAACTGAATATACCTCACTTTTTATATCCCCCACTGCATAAGTATTGTCCAGGTGACTCAGTATGGGTGAAAGAGTGGAAAAATTACCCACTAGGCCCAAAGTGGAGAGGTCCTTACCTTGTCCTGTTATCAACCCCTACAGCAGTAAAGGTGGTCCCGTGGATACATCACTCCAGACTGAAAGTAGCTGCAGCCAGTCCTGAACTAGCATGGAAGGTCGTCACCAATGAGACCAATCCACTGAGGCTAAAGCTGACAAAGACCACAGCCGTGAGCATCTGAATGATCCAACTGAAAGCACCCAAATGATTTCACAAGTGGGTGTTTTGATGGACACAATAAGGCCTGACCATCCACCACAGGGGAACAAGGGATCCCGGGGGATACCCCAAGGGTGCTTTTTAGGGGCCCAGCCCCACCTTGATCAATTGGAAATGTCTTTTGTTTTTGAAATTCCAGTGGGGAGGGATTGGGTTTATGTGACTGTGAAAAGAATTGCCCAAGGGATTTTGACATTTGGGGCATTTGTGGTACTGATTTTGTACCTTGCAAACTTGATTTATGGACTCTCGCATGGAGCATGCCCCAGGTGCCCAAGCACCACCAAGAAAGTGGATATCTCCCATATCTGGAATGGTACGCACCCGGTGATGGAGAATTGTACTATGTGGAGACAAAAGCGAGAGGCGACGTCCGAAATTTTGCCAAGCGGACATTTACTTGTGCAATTTAAATATGACTATGCTAAAAAGTCTGGGCAAACCACATGCTGGGTGTGTAGTAGGTTGCACCCAGAGACAATCCACATACCATTTGCCTCTGTTCCAATGAATTTGAGTATGTTTGCATCAGGGAATGTCACAATACATGCTTTCGATGCACCAAGGGAAAAACCAGAATCATTCAGTCCCGGGTACCCCATAATAGGGCCAGTATACCCACCAGAATGGTGTTTTCAACTAGGACCAGATAGAGAATCAAATAATGTAGGTGGAGGGTGCTATTCAAGCAAGTTCAACTGGACATCATACATCTACACATTTAACACAAATGAGCAATCAAGTTTTCTATACATATGATGTAGAAAGCTCACAAGTGATCAGGAAGAGGTGATTGCGAATGTGACAAATGGAAGGCAGAGTGCATTGGATATGATGAAACGACTGAGACAACTGATGATAGAAATAGCAAAAGGAACAATGCATCTGTTACCATTTATACTGAAAGGGGGGTATCAGGTGTGTTGTGGAAAGGTGTGTTACACATGGGTGCCACCAACAATAACGGGAATGTGCTATTTGGCTAAACTGATTCCAATACAGAGAGTAAGGGGAGATAACACGGATACAGACACAGCACTTCACCCTAGGTACCCACTGGTGTTTGAGAAACAGAAGAGAGAGTTGTTTAGAAAGGCGGATTGAATATGGGCATGGCTGCCGGCATGGACTGGATGGGGAAGAGAGTTGATGGTAAGAATGAACAGTTATGCCAGTCTGATGGACGAGATTCTGAATAAGACTAGTATGGACATTCAGTTGCTGAATCTGGAGGTACGTGAGATACGGAAGGTGCAAATGATACATGATATGGCACTAGAACAGATCAGTGCGGCTCTGAATGGATTGTGTGAGATGACAATGCTTTATGAATGTTGCACCTTCATCAGGAACACCACACATGACGTCCCTGACTATTACCAGGTAATCCAAGATCACCAGGAGAAGGTAGCACAGTTGCAGAACACAGCAAGGAGGATCGCTGCCGAAGGCTGGAATCCACTCCGCGGGTTCGGAGCAATCGGAGAGTGGTTCGGATCCATTCTGAGATTTATCTCACAGATTGGATCCATGATTCTGATGGTGGTGGTGATCCTGGTCGTAGGGACACCAACGTACCGCATAGGGCTATGTCTATGGCCACTATGCAAGAGAGCACTGACACCCACACAGACACGAAAGATACCAATGATTATCCCACAAGACATGTTCCCAACGAAAATAAGTCCCCTAAAGTATGAGGAACTCAAGAATAACACTAGTGGGGTGTGATGGCTACAAGCATCAGGAAAAGAACCTGAGACTTGAGCCAAGGGGGGAATGAAGTGGAATCAGGCTGGAAGATGGTCGCCATTATGAGCCAGGTGGCCATCTTGTTCAGAATATTGGTTCACTTGAAAATAACAAGGTAGATTTCAGTAGAAGCTAGAATGAAGCTTACATAGAATTTTAGGAATGTGTTAGATTAGCAGAGAAGCAATTAAAATTGAGGAAGATCCGGGCCGCTCTTGGCACGGAGGGACAGGATGACAAATGGATACATCAAGGTCACAGAGGCCTGCAGAGAGACAAAGGGAGCATAGAAAACAGACCATGTCTTATCTGTGACAAATAAACATAGGCTCTGGGGAGGTGGGCACGGCCTGGATTGAGTGCCGCAACAAATCCCGAACTGTCAAACTAACATGAAGTTTGCCAATTTACGGCCAATGTATGGAATGTCTTTGTAATTAACCAAGGGAGGTACTAACCCACGTGGGGTGGGATAGTGTCACCGGGAGGTGGGCTAATTGGGATGTACCTAATTATGTATTCGGGGTGTCGGGGTGTGTTCGGGGCTCACTCTTTGCAATTTAATCCTGTGTGAGCATTGTGTGACGACACAAATAAAGTTTGCCTTTCCTGAAGAGACTCGTGTTCAGACAATCCTTGCTCGTGTCTGGTCCGGCTTCGTCCCGAGTGAACCTTGCAGATTCCGGTAACAATATCACAGGTGTCATGTTTATGGGGCGCATGCACAGGGGATCATGCACATGCACACCCCAATGTAGAAACATATCAGCAGATTGTCAAATTTGACAGAGCTAAGGACGCGCCTGTGGGCATATTGTCAAATTTGTACGCGATTCACACAGACTCATATACTCACTGATACAAACATATGCACTCATTACAAACATATGCACCGCTTCTTCATTGTCTTCATCTTTCTCCCCTTCTCATGCCCATTTTCTCCCCTTCCTTTCTTTCCATGTAAATTCTCCCCTCCTTTTTCAATCAGTTCCCCCTCCAGTCATATTCATTCCACCCCATTTCACCCTCCTTCTCATGTTCATTTTACCCTCTCCTCTTTCAGACCATTCCCCCTCCTGTCATTTTGACTACAGCCCCCCCTCATTCCTCTTCCTGTCATTTTCACTACACCCCCCTCATTCCTCTTCCTCTCATTTTCATCACAACCCCCCTCTTTCAGTCCATTCCCCTACTTTTCATGTTCATTTATCCTGCTTTCAGCCTGTGAGCCAGAAGCAGGACTTTGCTTTGTTCCTCTGTGGCAGAATGGAGCACTGGGAGGAAGTGACATCATATGATCACTTCCTCCCAGTGCTGCTGCGGAGTAAATGAGACTGGCTGGGAGGAAGCGAGGTCCTGTGGCTGCACCTCCCAAAGTGGCACACGACGGAAGGAGCGCACAGTTAACAGATGCTATGCATTAAATTAGCATTGCGCTGCCTATTGTTTTTGATAGCCCTAGCTGACACTGGCTGTGCCCCCCTCACAGCTGCACCCGAGGCTAGTGCCTCACTCGCCTCGCCCTCCCAGCAGCCCTGCCCCCCGAGCAGTGCAGTTGCTAGGCCGACCTCCAAATTACCTCAAATCACGATCTCTGAGCAAGCAGAGCTTTTCTGGTGGCAAAATCACAACACTTTGCCTGCCTTCCGCTGCTCGTGTGCTGCACTGAGATGCCCCGTCCACCTACAGCCTGCTCTTAGGCTCGTGTCAGACGAGCACAGTGTTCACTTCCGTGTTACCGCACATAAGTACGTCCATGATAGCATACAATTGTGTTAAATGGAGCCCCACACACGAAGTACGTCCGCACAGAAGTGTGGACGGATGTGGCAAACGGATGCAGGTTAGGCAAGAACTTAATACTGCTAGAACGGACGTGCGGAATGTGCCACGTCCACAACGTCCGCATAGCTTTGTGTGTGAGTGATGGAATGTGGTCAGACAGACTGCATTTATACGTCCAGCATTTTTGACGGACAAAATGTTTTTTCATTTTAATTTATTTTCCCTCCTACATCCGTCAAAAATAACGTCAGTCACAAAAACGGACTGTGTGGCCACTACCGCGTCTTCTGTCAAAAAGTGCATCCGTACTGCACGGGCGCACAGTCCGTAGAAAACGCACTGGTCCGACCCTAGCCTTAGTGTGTGAAGGAAGGAGAGGAGATAAACTGTGGCCCAGCAGCCCTGAGTGATCTGGTATTTGAGTGTTTGATGGCAGCCAGCTGTCACATTCCTCCCTCCCTGCAGAGCTGGGAAGTTTTAACCTTATCCTCCTTTCCATGCAGAAATGAGGGGTTTTAACACCATCCATGCATATTTTATTTTTATTTATTTATAAAGGATTTTACCAGAAAGGATACATTGAGATTTCTCTCGTTTTCAAGTGTACAGTATGTCCTGGGTTCAAGAGCATTGCAATTTTACAGTCGTTACAGAAATACAAAGTAATAAATGCAAGATATTAACACGGAAAATAAATATGTAAGTAATATAGTTACTATGTTACATGTTTACAGGTGCGTTCTGTACCGAGGTATGCTAGTAAGGAGCTCTTGAGTGACTTAAGACTGGGGGAAGATTTGATGGTGTCTGGAAGGGTATTCCATAACTGCGGTGCTCTGTAGGAAAATGAGGATCGAGACACTTTCTTTTTGTATTGTGGTATTGCAAGTAGGTGCAGGTCTTGGATCAGAGGTTATAGGATGAGGGAACTGTTAGGGGAAGCAACCTATTCAGGTAGGGTGGTAGCATCCCAGAGAAGCTCTTAAACACCAGGTTGGAAAGGTGAAGGGTGCGTCTAGATTCCAGCGACGGCCAGTTTAGCTCTCTTAACATGTCACAATGGTGGGACATGTAGTTACATTGTAGCACAAAGCGGCAGAATGAGTTGTACAATGTAGTAAGTTTCTGAAGGTGTGTTTGTGGGGCCGCTGCATACACTACCTCTCCATATTCAATAGCCGGCATAAGCATTTGTTGTACAATCTGCTTTCTTACCGCGGGGCTCAGGCAGGATTTGTTTCTGTACAGGGCACCTAGTTTGGGGTAAAGTTTGGATGAGAGTTTTTCTATGTGGGGGCCAAAGGATAGATTTGGGTCTAACCACATACCTAGATCTTTGAGATATAATGGGAAGATGTTACTCCCTCCCCTCTCTTCAAATCTGGGGTGATTTAACCTCCTCCCTGTAAAAATTGGAGAATTTAACCCCCTTTTTTCCTTGCAGAACTAGGGGGATTTAACCCCCACCCACAGAAATGGAAGGAGTTAACTCCATCCCTGCAGAGCTGGAAGGCATTATCCTTCTCCCCAATTCTCCTGTCCCTACAAAAATGGAAGTGTAGCGCTGCTTTAAAACTGTATTCTGGTGCATTGAACTATTGCTGCCACCAGAGGGAGACATTGTGACTATGCTGGACAAAACGGACTCCATCTCCCATCACCCTTTGCGTGAGGACAGGAAGTGGATGTTACAAAAGGAGGAAGGACATCAGCAGCCTCGTGCAAGGCATGGGCAGTGTGAGCAGAGCCACGAGAGAAGTAGGACGCACGCTGGGGCTGTTAGGGTTTGAAACCAGGCCGGAGTGTGGAAGTTGCTACAGTCGTGTTAAAGATCGTGCTGTTCCCTGAGCGTTGAGAGTACAGAGCGAGTAGTGAGAGAGAACAGTCGCAGGTGACACTTCTGGGATCCTGGCAGAGTTGGAGCGCAGAGAGACGGCGGCATCCATTGCTGTAGTGATCGGAGAGAGAGTGTGCATCGGCCGGCTGTGTACTACTCTGAACTGTTCTTGACAAAGTGCGGTTTGGGAGAAGAGGGACATCGTGTGTTGAGAGGCTGCAAACTGGAGAGAAGTGCTGGCGGCCTATGTGTTTGTGTTCTGGCTGAGGAGAACCAGATCGGGAGTGCAGGCGTTAACAGCATCGAGTTCCAAGTGGCAGCGAGGACAGATCTTCTCGAGAGAGATCCCTTTCTTCAGTGTTCATCGGTCCAGGACAAGTGGTTACACCGGATGGGTGAGAAGGCTTTGGCCTGGTGAAAACGCAGAACATTGCACACTTGTTTATTGTTTCTTTAAGGGCCCCAACGGTGACTAGTCGAAGATTGTTTTTGTTTCATTCACTGGCCAGTTGAACACAGTACCCGGGTACCCTAGACAACACACAACGGAGCTCAACAAATTTGCAGCCGCTCACCTCTTCTTCTGGCCACACCTCCTGAATTTTTTTTTAATGAAACAAAACAAATTTTTCAGCTATGCACATGTCTGTAAGGTACCACACTCTCAAGTGATTTTTATTTCATCTAAGCTAGGCCCAGTGCTGGGTACTTTACCATCTACCCACATGACTATGTGTCCCATTGTTTTACAGGAGACCTGCACTTCCAACCTGCATAGTGATTGTCTTTGTTAAGCCCTAAAGTTAGAAACCATTGCATTTTTTTATCTTTCAGTTGAATGCTGTGCCGATGCTGCTAGTTTCCATATTATAAAATGTGTACGTTTTACTTTCAAAAATCAATTATTACATAATTATGAAACAATACAGATGTCTTTGGGGTCTACAATAAAATGAATCAGGGTACCACATTTTCTGTGCAGCAAACAAAAAAATCCCCTTTATATTTTATCATTATTATTTTACGAATAACATTATGCTTTGAGATACAAATAGAGTACTTAGTAGTTCAGGCTAATGTGTGTTGGCACATCCTCAATACCATTCATATGTTTTCTTTGCCAAACCACAGAACCTAGAGCTATAGTTTATATCATTGCAAAGCTGATATATGCTGTTTTGCAGATGGAGTAATGTTTTTCTTTAAAAACAAATGTGTCTCCTGATGTCATTCCCAAGTGGTTTGATAAATTGAAGTAGACATGGGTTCCCGAGTCTTACTGTCTACTTAAGGATTACTGTTAAATAACAGAGATCTGTGGTTTAAGCGTGTAAAGCGTCAAAAACATGAACTAGAGTGTCACAAAGAAAAAGGCATGAAATGAATATAAAATATAGATTATGTTTTTAAGACATTACAGTTGACAATGTTTCTGTTTTGAAAAGAAAAAAAACAATGCAATTAAAAAACTGTACCGCTGAGTCCGTGGCAGGGATAAAATAAAGTTTTTAGGCTAAACTATGCAAAGACTGTCATTTAGACAACTTTCGGTCATACTGTATTCATCAATTATTTTTTAAGCTTACATTCAAATTTATGGATGGCTTTAACTAGGGATGCACCAATACCGATACTAGTATCGGAATCGGTGCCAATTCTGGGACCTGCACGAGTACTTGGTACTCATGCAGATGACCGCGATACCTCAACTGATACTGGAAGCCAGTGCTGGGCTGGCTTGCCGGCCGGTGTCCGAGGGGCAGGTGTGGCTGGCTGAGTGCTCTAACGGCACTCTGCCAGGCCCCTCTGGGTGGCCTTGTTGCATTGAGCAGCAGCCGGAAAAGGTTGTAGCCCGAATGCTTGCATGGGTACCACCAGCCGCGAAATCACGGAGTTCACGAGATCTTGTGAACTCCAGGATCTTGTGAGATTGCGGCTGGTGGTTCCTTCCCAGTGACCAGCCAGGCTTTAACCTTTGCCAGAAACTGCACGAAGGAACAAGGCCACTCGGAGGGGCCTGGCATAGTGCCGTTAGACACCTTTGTTTAAAAACAATTTGAGCAATTTACAAAAATCATTTGTTTGTGAAAGCTTTTTACAGTTTATGTATTAGACTGCTAACACATAGATCTGGATGATTTTCTTGGTTTGCTACAAGAGAAACGCTATCGAAATAAAAGCCCAATACTAGCAATGTTTTCAGTGGTCATGTGTATGCCTGATAAACCACTATACTGTACAGCACTAATATCAAACTCTCACCTTGTCAGTGCCCCCGTTAATGGTCAGCTTCAATAGCGAATAAAATACAGGGCATGCATGTGTAGCGCTGCTTTAAAATTGTGCTTGCTGCATTTACTTGTTGTGACCACCAGAGAGACAGGGGCAATATTAGCTATGCTGGACACAAACGGAACTACAATTTCCATCGTGCTTTGCGGTGGAGACAGGAAGTGGGTGGGAGAGAAAGGAAGGACATCCGCTGCCTCGTGCGGAGGATAGCCAGTGTGAGCCGAGCGGCGAAAGGTGTAAGACGCACGTGAGACTGCCAGAGATCGAGACCAGGCCGGAGAGCAGGCGCTGCCTCGCGGGTGCTGGGGATCGGGACAGTTACTTGCCAGAGACCTACCTACGCACCGCTGAGAGGTTTTGTACAGACACAAAGTTCCGGTTGAACCCCGAGTAAGGAGACCCCAATGATCCACTGGGAGTGCAGGCGGTAGGCCGTAGTTCTCATTGCGGAGATCGGACAAGCAAGGGAAGCGGATCCGGTGGCACAGAGTCCCAGAGAGTCTAAAGCGGAGAGACATCCTTGATCGGGCAGCGGAACAGATTGTCTAACGGATGGGTGAGAGGCCTTCCAGGCCACCAGTCCAAGTTTAACCAAGCACGCTGCATTATTGTCTAAATCTACAGGGCCCTAACGTGACTAGTCGAAGATTTGCTCATTCCATTCACTGGCCAGTTGAATACAGTACCCGGGTACATGAGATCACACACACACACACCTTTCTGAGACATTACTTTCACGGGACTTACACTCCAGAACTGAAGGGGTTAAACTTTTCTTTTGCTGCCGCGTGTTTTTCCCGCATTACGAAATCCTGTCATTCATATACCGTATCCACATTATATATGCCGCTTTATTGGGATCAGTAAAGTATATAATCTATAAAATCCACAACAGTGCTGGTGTATATTTATTCCCTAGTGCGGTGAGACTAACCCGAAGTTAATCCAGCGGCTCCTTCGGGGGTGAGCGCTACACATGGCAATCCCAAAGGATGCCACAAGAGCTTGTACAGGACATAAGTTTCAAGAGAAACTACTGTGTAGTGGCAGTATTTCAATTTCGAAACAGGGGACCCAAGAGACATAAGGCCATGCACAATGTTTGAACTGAACGGTGTACACAATTTTTGTGTAGTTATTAGAAACTAAAAATGTATTATAGATACAGAGATGCTATCTGTATGCTAAGAGGGGCCAAAGGACTACAGGGAGCGTTAACATGAATTTACCCTCATTACTGGAGTTGATGTAAACATGCATTATCAAGAATCAATGGTATATTTTACTAATATACAGTGGCAATAAAAAGTATGTTAACCCTTTGGGATTACGTGGAGTTTTGCATGATTTGGTCATAAAATGTGCTCTGATCTTCATCTAAGTCACAACAATTTGAAAAACACAGTCTGCTTAAAATAATACAACACAAACATTATATGTTTTCATGTGTTTATTGAACAGAACATGTAAACATTCACAGTGCAGGGTGGAAAAAGTATGTGAACCTTTGGACTTAATAACTGGTTGACCCTCCTTTGGCAGCAATAACCTCAACCAAACGTTTCCTGTAGTTGCAGATCAGACCTGCACAACGATCTGGAGTAATTTTGGACCACTCCTCTTCACAAAACTGTTTCAGTGTAGCAATATTCTTGGGATGCCTGGTGTGAATCGCTCTCTTAAGGTCATGCCACAGCATTTCAATCGGGTTGAGGTCAGGACTCTGACTGGGCCACTCCAGAAGGTGTATTTTGTTTTGTTGAAGCCATTCTTTTGTTGAATTACTTGTATGCTTTGGGTCATTGTCCTGTTGCATCACCCATCCTCTGCAGAGCTTCAGTTGGCGGACAGATAGTCTTACGTTTTCCTTCAAAATGTCTTGATAAACTCTGGAATTCATTTTTCAACAATGATTACAATCCGTCCAGGCCCTGAGGCAGCAAAGCAGCCCCAAACCATGATGATCCCTCCGCCATGTTTTACAGTGGGGATGAGGTTTTGATGTTGGTGTGCTGTGCCTTTTTTTCTCCACACAGTGTTGTGTGTTTTTTCCAAACAACTCAATTTTGGTTTCATCTGTCCACAGAATATTTTGCCAGTAGTGCTGAGGAACATCCAGGTGCTCTTTTGCAAACTTCAAACGTGCTGCAATATTCTTTTTTGACAGCAATGGCTTCCTCCGTGGTGTCCTCCCATGTACTCCATTCTTGTTTAATGTTTTCCTTATTGTAGATGTGTCAACAAAAATGTTAGCACGTGCCAGAGATTTCTGTAAGTCTTTAGCTGACACTCTAGGATTCTTCTTTACCTCATTAAGCATTCTGCGCTGTGCTCTTGCAGTCATCTTTACAGGACGACCACGCCTAGGGAGAGTAGCAACAGTGCTGAACTTTCTCCATTTGTAGACAGTCTGTCTAACCGTGGACACATGACCATCAAGGCTTTTGGAGATACTTTTGTAACCCTTTCCAGCTTCATGCAAGTCAACAATTCTTGATTGTAGGTCTTCTGAGAGCTCTTTTCTGCAAGGCATCGTTCACATCAGGCAGTGCTTCTTGAAACCAGTAAACCCAAAACTGGTGTGTATTTTTAACGAGCAGGACAGCTTTCAGCAACACATACAATAATATCACACTGATTGGACTCTAGGTTGGCTCACTCCTGGCTCCAATTAGCTCTTGGAGAAGTCATTAGGCTAGGGGTTCACATACTTTTTCCACCCTGCAATGTGAATGTTTACATGTTATGTTCAATAAACATATGAAAACACATAATGTTTGTGTTGTATTATTTTAAGCAGACTGTGTTTTTCAAATTGTAGTGACTTAGATGAAGATCAGAGCACATTTTATGACCAAATCATGCAAAACTCCACGTGATCCCAAAGGGTTCACATACTTTTTCTTGCCACTGTATATATGAGGTCTGTGGGTATATGTATATGAGGTCTGTTCATATTGGAAAGCGGTCACATGACCTTAAGCAAAAGTATTGGTACTCGGTATCGGTGAGTACCTGTAAAAAGTATCGGTGCATCCCTAGTTTTAACCCTTTCACTGCCTTGCCATTTCATCCCTGTGTGCGGAGCTCATTTTGACAGTTTTGTGTTCATCATGTTTAACCCCATTCACTACCACTATTGAGATATCTCAGGCTTCAGAGGCACCATCTGGTGCCCTGATATCGAGATATGCTAATCTGCAGCCCAAACGCAAATGAAATTTGTTTGCTGCAAACAAATTTCGCTAGCTTTTGGGCTGCAGAAGGTGCCCCAAAGTTTTAGCCCTGTGGGTTACTCTTGTAAAACAAAAATAAATGGGAACCTGCTACTGCATTTTTCTAAGAGAATACGCGATTTTAAACGAAGCTAAAAAAACATAACAATTTTTTTGCTTGTATTTTGGCGGAGTGTTTTATGGATAATATGACTGCATGTAAGACACTGAACATGCTGCCAGTGTGGGAAATGAGAAGGTGAGTAATGGCAGAAGTATAGCTAATTTTATATGGAGCAAATGGATGATGCTGTTGCTTTGGTACAAAATAAAACACACATTTTTATTATTTATTTATTTTTGTTTTACATTTTATATGGTCAGCTTTGGTATCATTAGAAAGACCAAACTCTGACCTGTCCAATGGCATCTAACTGACCCTGTGGATGATAAAGAATAGAAATACAGGGGTCCAATGTACCCCCACTCTCCTCGCAATGGTGCAGCAGCTTTTGTTTTAGATGTGCCATCATCATCACATTTGCTCCTATCATGGGAATGGGAAGGTGAGTTAGTGCAATGGCATTGTTTGCTTTATGAATAAACCAGAGTAAATCTTGCATTTAGTTTTTTCCCATTGTTTTTATTTTTACACATTACATGTTATTTGGTATTGTTGGAAATGCCAGACTCTGACATTTCCAAAGACAACTCACTTGACTTTGTGCAGTGTCAGAGATACAGGGTTCCATAGAACCCCAGGCACTTCTCTCTGCAGTGTAGCGGTTTTTGATGAAACAAGGTGTAATAATGCATTATCCCATCACCTTCACACTTGCAGGCTGCATGGGAAATGAGAAGGTCTGGCCTTTCCAATGAAACCTCATATGACTATCTATCCACTATGGTTACGAAGGTCCAAATACCCTGCTGGGCATTTCTGATGTCATTGCGCATGGATATGATAACATCATTGGGCGGAGGATTGTCCCAAATGCAAAGCTAATGTCTGAGATGTTAGCCCGCTGTGGAAGCAGACCCCAATTGGCGTAAGATCGATTTTGAGCTGTTGAACTTCGATGACAACCTGAGTGCGTTCTTGGTAGGGATGTGCACGCCATTTTTTTTTCCGTTTCGGTTCGGGGTTTTTTTTTTTTTTTGGCCCGTTGTTTTTTCATTTCGGCAGGTTTTCGTTTCGGTTCGTTTCATTTCATCAATTCGGGTCAATTCGGCAGTCTGTTTCAATGGGTTATTTAGTTTATTTTGTTTTCCCGTTTTTGTGAGCAATATATTATTAAATATTTATTAAACCATTTATTTTTTTCATTTACAGCAAGAAGTGTCTGCATTTATTTATTTGTTACGATTATTTTTGCATTTTTTGGGAATTTTTGTGTTAATCTTTAAGTTCCCTAAGTAATTTTAAAGAAACTAGCCTTTTTCCATCATAGCTTTCAATGTTTAAAAAAAATCCCCTTTTTTATTAAATATATCTCAAAGCATTTATTTTTTTCACTTACAGCAAGAAGTGTCTGCATTTATTTATTTGTTAGGATTATTTTTGCAATTTTCAGGAATTTGTGGGTGAAAGTATAGGTTTCCTAACTTCTTTTAAATGTAATAATGAGGTCTGTTTTTCTTTGCTGATCGCATGCAGCTGGATAATTTTCTTACAGTCTGTGTGCTTTCAGCAAGATACATTACAATTCATTATGTCAGACCTTGGACAGTTCCACTTGTGAAATAGATTGATAACATGTTCCACCTTTCAGGTACTGTCCAAGATCTGAAAGGTGGAACATGTTATCAATACATACAGGGTTATCCAAAGAGATTCGAAAAGTCACCGCACGTTCGGTGACTTTTCGTTCTCTTCAATTCGGTTCCTTTTGCCGATCCCATTTCGGTAACCCTGCGGTGTATTCAGCAAGCACCACAGGGTCCCCGAATTGCAGGGAAAGGCTGCCGCAAACCTGACGAAAACTAGCCGCAAAACTCACCGAATGCAGAAAACCCCCAAAAACATCTGGATTACCCTGCAAAAACCACGGAAAAAGCCCGAGCAGGACCCGATCGATCGCACACAGCCGAAGCAGCCGAGATGCAGACGAGGGAGGTGAATAAATTAGCAAAACCATTTGTATGAATCTGTGAAAATGAAACGCTGTTTGCAAAGAAACTACTGAGCGAAAATGTCTGAAATTTGCACATGAGGTCCAGGGAATGATAATAAAAAGGGCTGTTACAGAAAAAATAAGTAAACTTAAAAAAAAAAAAATCGGACTTTTAAAAAAAAAATTAAGAAAAAAGCTTAAAGTATCCTAAAAAATCTATAAATAAAGAGACTTTTTGCTGCAGAATTTTATAATGAACGGTTTATTAGATATTGAATTAAAACGGGAATATTTTTAACATTGAAGCCTATGAGATTCTCCTGAATAAATTTGCCGAATTAAACCACCGAATGGCAGGGCATTAGGGGAACCTTTCACTGCGGGTTTGTGTTCTCTGAATAGCCGAAGCAGTGCTTTTTCATGGGGCTTTCACTGCCCTCGAATAGGCACCGAACAGGCACCGTATGTTCAGGCAATTCGCCAGGATTTGGCGAATTGCCTGCTCTCTGGATAGCCGAATGGCCAGGAAAGGTAACCGAACGCTGATTTTCAGCGTTCGGTTACCTTTCTCAAGCAATTCGGATCTCTTTGGATAACCCTGATAGTATTGTCCAGTACATCTCCTATAAAATGTTTTATTTTGGTCTCCTCTGCAATGTTGTTTTCCACCATTGGTCAAATCTTATGAGCATGGTTATAATTTGAGTACAGGTCTAATATTGCCAATATTGTACGCTTAAGCATAGCAGGTTAATGGAGTACCACTCTATTTATAAGGAGATGACTGGCTACCATTTTGGCATTCATGTGCACGCTGAAAGGGTGGCAGCAATTGCCAATCTGAAATCTTTGTGGATATTTATTTACTGCTGCATCCTGTAAGGATAAGATCTCTTTATATTGCCCATTAGCTGAATGTCTTATTAGCTGATTATCAGCAGGGAAAGACTAGAAATCAACATTTTTCTGGGGTCAGAAACTGGTCCTTTGTGGGTGCATGATCAGCGATATCCCACTCTGGTCCTAGGCCTCCTGGTTTGGCAGGTTCATGCCTATTTAGTGTCAGGTTTTGCCTTTTAAAATACAGTCAGGTCCAGAAATATTGGAACATCGACACAATTCTAACATCTTTGGCTCTATACACCACCACAATGGAGTTGGAATGAAACAAACACAATGTGCTTTAACTGCAGACTGTCAGCTTTAATTTGAGGGTATATATATCCAACTCAGGTGAACGGTGTAGGACTTACAGCAGTTTGCAGATGTGCCTCCCACTTGTTAAGGGACCAAAAGGTAATGGGACAGAATAATAATCATAAATCAAACTTTCCCTTCTTAATACTTGGTTGCAAATCCTTTGCAGTCAATCACAGCCTGAAGTCTGGAACGCATAGACATCACCAGATGCTGGGTTTCATCCCTGGTGAGGCTCTGCCAGGACTCTACTGCAACGGTCTTCAGTTCCTGCTTGTTCTTGGGGCATTTTCCCTTCAGTTTTGTCTTCAGCAAGTGAAATGCATGCTCAATGGGATTCAGGTCAGGTGATTGACTTGGCCATTGCATAACATTCCATTTCTGTCCCTCATTTAAGCCTGAGATACATATCCAATGATTTGCACTTCAATATTCTCACTAATATTGTACAGTTCTCCTGACAGGAGACATGCTGGGCAGTGCTTATATCAATGTATTAATTTGGTCTCCTCTGCAGTGTCGTTTTCCACTATTGGTCTAATACCCCTGGTCTTCCCCATTGCGTACAAAATGGCTTTTAGGCCATTCTGTACCTCTGTTTGTTTGGTAATTTATTATAGGTTTAATCCTTTCCATGGGGGAAGTACTACCCTTTTTGGGTTACAGGTTATCACCCACACCTTTTTCCATCATTGGTGTTGATTTGTTTTTGTGTAACCTAAAGATTAACCCAAAAATTCCCGAAAAATGCTAAAAATAATCCTAATAAATAAATGCAGACACTTCTTGCTGTAAGTGAAAAAAATAAATGCTTTAAGATATATTTAATAGTTAAATACGGGGATTTTTTTTAACATTGAAAAGTTTGGAAAAAAAAAAGCCTAGCATCTGCATGAATTAATTATAAAGTGACCTGTATGTAATACATATTATATAGGGGCACATCATCTCCATTAATTATAATGTGACCTGTAATACATATTATATAGGGGCACATCATCTCCATTAATTATAATGTGACCTGTAATACATATTATATAGGGGCACATCATCTGCACTCATTTATAAATTGACCTGTAATACATATTATATAGGGGCACAGACAGCATCAGCATTAATTAAAAAGGGACCTGTTCTGTTTGTTTTTTTTCGTTTTAGATGATTTTGGTCCTTTTTTTTTCATGTCAGATCATTTTGGTTACTTTTTTTTCGTTTCAGTTCATTTCTTTACTAAATTGATTTCATTTTTGATAGTTTTGTTCATTTTTTTTCTGCATTTCGTATAATTTGCGTTCTGTTTTAATTCGTTTAGGTCTCATAAGGAAATGATTTTGTTTATGTTGCAACTTTTATTCGGGAGTTCGTAATTTCGGGTGGCCGATACTTCGTTTCGGAAATGCTCCCGAAAGAAAATAGTAAATTTTGTACAAAATTCAATTCGGAATGAAACAAATTGCACATCTCTAGTCCTTGGTCTTGTATGGACATCTTCTGTACTGCCCTCAGCAAAGCCTGCAATCGTGCACAGCCTGCACCACTTCCAAATACAAAGTAGTTACTTGAGACCTGTGCAGAGAATGGATAACAAGATCAACGCTAGTTCCTTACATTGTCCATCTTGTCTGCTGATCTTTCTGCTAATTAATACCTAAAGAGGAAGAAGTCATTAAAACAACTACACCAACACCGAAAAAAACCACATAAACCAGGTTCAATGCTGAATGTTACTTAATGTTATGGTAGGGAGTTCAAAAGCCTGAATCTACAATGAGTCCTTTCTTTATAGTTTTAAAATAGGTGGTCATTTTTATTTCAAATGTTCTACGTTCAAGAGAATCTTAAAATTACCCTTTGAGGACTTTAATCCTGATTGTCACGGATGGAGTGGCCGATCAGATTAAAATGAAATAAAAATAATCACCTACAGGGACCTTGTCCCCAAACCCTGCAATGAACCAATATATCAAAAATTAAACACTTTTCTGGCATACGCAAAAACAAAAACACGTGTCATAAATTACAATAATTCCTGGCAAGCTAAGAAATATAGGGTCACATCCTAAAGGGACCTTGTACCCAAACCCTGCAGTGAACAATCAGGTCTATTCAGTAAAAGGTGAAACTCTGGAGAATTGGCAAGAGAAGAGAACAATCTAGACCAAATAACAGATTTGGAACGTGAGATAAATGGGAGAATTTTTCTGGTTTGGCTATTTGCACCTGCATTATTCATTTCTCCAGTCAATTCTCCTGAGTTTCACCTGCAAGTGTTTAATTTTGGATGTATTTGTTCATTGCAGTGTTTGGGTACACGGTCCCTTTTAAGAAGTGACCCTTTGTGACCCTGTTTTTCTTGCTCTTAGTTTTCCTGTCAGTTATTATTGCGGTAAGTGTTTTTTGTTTTTGCATCTGCCAGAAAAATATTTTGGGTACATTGGTTCATATAGGGTTTGATGACAAGGTTCCTTTTAGGATATGACACTTTGTGACCCTCTTTTTTTCTTGGTTTTGACCTCAGTTTAGGCTGGCGGCACACGAGTGTTTCTCAGAGAGAGGAAGGAACATCCGTGAGAGTGGACGTTCCTTCCACTCAATGCGCTCAGCGTACAAAGCGCGATCCTCCTATGTACCCAAAATACTTTTCTGGCAGATGCAAAAACAAAAACACTTATCGCAAATTGCAATAATAACTGAAGGGAAAACTAAGAGCAAGAAAAACAGGGTCACAAAGGGTCACTTCTTAAAAAGACCATGTACCCAAACCCTGCAATGGAGGATCACGATTTGTGTCAGCGTCCGTCTAGCTTTTTGATGGGAGGGTTTTATCACGTCCGGTGGTGGGCCCTCCCCCGTCAAAACGGCACAGATGTAGGGAAGTGCGGGCGCACAAAAGCATAAGTGTGCTCGTGTGCCGCCAGCCTTACCGATAATTAATGCAGTTTGCTGCAGATCAGGCAATGCATGATCAGTCCCCCACTTGAAATTCCATAATATAAAAGCTATATTTTTAATTGTAAGAGGTGACACTTATGTGCAATTTAATAATAGACACAAGTCTGCTTTTTTTTTTCCTAACACGTATGCAGCTGGGGACATTGCATTTGATGCAGGCAGGGCCGGATTTATAATTAGGTGGAGTAGGCATGTGCTTTTAGTACCTACCTGAAGATGGCACCTTGAATATGAAAGAAAAAAAAAGTGCTCTTATTTAGACCCCAGTGTCTCTGGAACCCTAGAGGCTGGAGAGGCATGTACAGTATCATTGGAAAGGCCAGAGTATGACCTTTTAATTGGTACCAAACATGACCAAGTTTATTTAAAAATAAAATAGAAAAAAGAAAATATATTTTTATTAACAGCACTATTGTTCACTTTACAATTATTAAGTGAACAATGATGCTGCACTAACTCACTTCACCTTCACATTTCCCACACTGCCAGCATGTGTGGAGGTAATGGCACAACGGATTTTTTCATTGACAACTGCAACTGTGTTTTGATGACCAGAATTTTGTTTGCTGCGAAATGGGTTATCTAGGGTTAGAAATTAGGGTAATACTTAGAAAGAACTATCTGTGGAAGCCGAAAGGGAAGAAGAAAGCTGAACCACATAAAATTCCCTTCATATGCGACTACAATGAATCAGCAAGTTAAGAAAATCTTTAGCAAATACTCGCCAATTCTGAAGAAGAACTGGGGCTTGGGATCATCACTAGGCGAGCAACATTTACCTTTTAGAGGAATGCCTAATCTATCCTATAAAACAATAAGGGCTGGCGTGTCCGTCGCCAAAACCCTACTGCGCATGCGCGCGCAACCTGCGGCGGTTGGCTGCGCGCACATCCAACGGCCGTGGCACGCGCACAGCCGGCGTGCAAGAGGGACAAAACAAATCCGATCCATTGGAGAGGCGCACAGCACAGCGCCTCTCCAATGGATCGGATTGGTTTTCTGCATCTCCTCCTTGCCGGCCTCCATCTCCTCCTTGCTGGCCTCCATCTCCTCCGTGCCCGGCCTACATCTCCTCCATGCCCGGCCTGCATCTCCTCCGTGCCCGGCCTGCCATATTACCAGTCTGCCATGCCTGCCATGCACAATACCAGTCTGCCATGCAAAATACCAGTCTGCCATGCACAATACCAGTCTGCCATGCATATTACCAGTCTGCCATGCACAATACCAGTCTGCCATGCAACATACCAGTCTGCCATGCACATTACCAGTCTGTCATGCACAATACCAGTTCCCAGCCATATTACCAGTCTGCCATGCACAAAACTAGTCTGCCATGCACAAAACCAGTCTGCCAGCCATATTACCAGTCTGCTAGCCATATTACCAGTCTGCCAGCCATATTACCAGTTTGGCAGCCATATTACCAGTCCGGCAGCCATATTACCAGTCTGCCATGCACAATACCAGTTCGCCAGCCATATTACCAGTCTGCCATGCACAATACCAGTCTGCCAGCCATAATGCCAGTCTGCCATGCACAATACCAGTCTGCCAGACATATTACCAATTCGCCAGCCATATTACCAGTCTACCATGCACAATACCAGTCTGCCAGCCATATTACCAGTCTGCCAGCCATATTACCAGTCTGCCATGCACAATGCCAGTCTGCCATGCACAATGCCAGTCTGCCAGCCATAATGCCAGTCTGCCAGCCATAATACCAGTGTCTCATAATACCAGTGTGCCTAAATACCAGCCTGCCATGCCATGCATACCACGTGCCATTAAATATACGCATAATGTATACGCTACAAAAAAAATGCCCGCCCAAGCCCAACACAATCTAAGGGGCCCCATGAGTTTACAATCTAAGGGGCCACATGAGCTTACAATCTAAGGGGCCACATGAGCTTACAATCTAAGGGGTCCCACGACTTTACAATCTGAGAGGTCCCACGAGTTTACAATCTGAGGGTCCGGTTCCCGTGAGTTTACAATCTAAGAGGGAAGAGGAACCTACTCTAATATATAAATTCCTTTGTAATGCGCTGTCAGCTGTGTGCGCACCCATCACAGCTGCTCAGTCGGCCCTCCTGTTGCGGATGGGATGGCGATGGACGCGTTACAAACGTATTTATATAGAGAGATACTCTTGGATAGGACATTGGAAAGAAACTATGTGGACTTGAATTCTGACCTGGCGACAACAACAATAGACTGCCCTCTGGGCAGGCTTTCCACCTAGTATTAAATATAAACTAACACAAAGCCACTCCAAAAAGAAGACAAAGAACCCTGTCAAGATGCAGAAAGGTTTCTATGAATGCGGCAACTGTTTGGTGTGTAGGACAACGGTGTCATGTTCACCCTCGACAACCGTGGTGTGGATCCCACTTGACAGACCTCTAAGCCCTCAGGGTTAGCGGTCCTGACCACTCAAGGATCTATCACTCCCAGCCAGGGAAAACAAACACACCAGTAACAGCGAGTATAATTTCGATGCTTTGGCAGTAGGTGTCAGGACTGAACATACACTGGGGCAGAAAGGGTTAACCTTGCTAACAGATGAGGAATAGCCTGCGTTAGGCCTGAACAGGTTGTTTATATAAAACAATTCAGAAACAGCGTGTTAAATTACACAATCCAGGTCGGCAACAGAGAGGGTTCGCATACAAGCAGAGTTGGCAACAGAGGGGGTACTCATACAGACTGAATCGGCAACAGAGAGGGCACTCATACAAACTGGGTCGGCGTTCTGCAGGGTCAGTATATACTCTGAGTCAGCATGTGGCAGGATCAGCAATCGCTCTGAGGCTGCTCTGGGCAAACCATACATAGAGGCTGTATCAGAGAGAATCGTCACAAGGCAGTCCGGGTCAGCAACAGTCAAGGTCCTCATACAATCCGAGTCAGTAAATAGAGAAAGAATCAAAAGAATCAGACTCGTAAACTAATGCACTCAGCGATGCGGGAACAGACTCCACGTCAAGGCAACGACTCAGAGGGCGCGCTCTTTACTTAAAGGCCGGTGGCTCTGCGTCATCATGCTGTGCCCCACCCCCGACCAGCCGCAGCAATGCCGGGGACCGCCAGAGCTCCTGGCACTCAGTCAGCTAACGGCGCGGTGCGCCTGGGACCCCCTTGAGACCCCGCAGGCTCCCCAGATGTGACACAAGGCAACAGTAAGTTACATATCAAAGAATTTAAAGGTATGTGTGGTGGCAAAGCTCATAAAATCTGTGGAACGCTCACGTGTTTCTCAAGGAATGTGATATACTTGCTTATCTTCCCCACGGAATGTACTATGTAGGACGTACCATCAGAAGCCTGAATGGAAGAATCAAAGAACACCTGAACACACATCAAGAAAGGCAGTGACAGTCATACCGTACCACAACATTATAATGAGATGCCCAGAAAGATTCCAAACATGTCAGGCATTTCCACATTATTTCTCTCAGGTAATGATAGAGGAAATACATTTCCACTGTTGGCACAACCCTATTAGTTTTTAGGTTTTCCCAACGTTGGATCCCTCCGAAGTAAGATCTCAACCATAACACGTACAACTCTGGAAATATAGACACTCAGTTTTACTGCACCTCTCAAGGAAGTTCTTAAGACCTACATATGCCCTTAGAGCTGCACACTATCCCCAATATAACTGCGCTGATCACCTTATAAGGATTCTCTCAGGTCACTCATTTTATCCTCCTCTTACTATGTACTTTAAATGATACACCAAAGGTCCAGTATTTTCAAGACTCTTTACATTTATAAACTACACCTCCCTAGAAAGCTTTTAAGACCCACATATGCCCCTAGGTCAGATATATCCCCGATACATCCACGCTTACCACTTTATAAGGATTCTCTCAGTTCACTCATTTAACCTCCTTTGACCATGCACTTTAGATCAAACACTAGAGGTCCAGTATCTTCAGGACCCTTTACATTTATAAATTGTAAATCGCAAGGAAACTTTAAAGACCTACAAATACCCCTAGGACTGCACACTACCCCCGATATACCTGCGCTGAGTACTTTATTAGGATTCTATACTCCTATAGTTATGCACTTTACAGTAAATTGCACTTGCACATCTACAACCTGCTCCTTAGGGTCAAAGCTCTCACACATGCCTAGTGTACAGACTTTTAAACAAAGACTGGATGACTTCCTGAAAAAACATTATATTATGGGTTATAATGTTTAAGCTTCTTGATCCAGGGAGAAATCAGACTGGATTTTTTGCCATCTTTGGATCAACAGCAGTAAGTGACGTGTGAAAGGCTGAACCCGATAGACGCCTGTCATTTTTCAGCCAATGTAATCATACACAAATTATTGTGATACAGCAATTTTTAATAACCTGCATTGTCTGTAACAGCATTTTGCCAATGTCGCACACACAAAGGGTTAATAGGACCCAAGGTACACTAGCATTCTAACATTCCAATCACTTCAATATTTACCACAAATGCACTAATGTTTGATGATAACTATATCCAGCATCAGGTTTTAATAACTGATCTGTGACCCAAAGCCGCGGCTGTGTCCTACTGGCTGATCTCCTGTTTATCACAGACTGTGCAGAAACTGAAAGGGGAGGCACTTGAGGATCATGAGTGACACGCACCGCCATCTTGCAAGGTGGAACGCATACTACATGACTATGATGTCATGCGCATGCGCAGTTTGAACTGCGGAGGCCGTCTTGGATCCCGGGTAAAGCATTGCCAAGGTCACCAGACACACTACAGAAGGAAGAAGAACTATTTAAAGGACCCACACAAAAGAACTGACTTACAGCAACACCAACTGAGCGAAACGCATTTTGGTGTACTGTTAATACTTTTACTTGCACCTATCCCGGGTCCTGGATGTTTTTGTTCGCCAAGAAGGTGGCTGAGGCTGATAGGTGATCTGGTGCACCTTATGAAGTCACCGACTGCCTGCAAATCTGGTGTCTGATTGATGAGACACCAGTACATGTGAGTACAACATTTTTCCCTTATTCGCACTCCTTGCTATGTGATATTGCTCTATGTGATTTGTTTTGATTTGAGGGCTACGAAGGAGGTTAGCCCCATAAGAAACCCCGTTTGAGCCCTGGAGCGCACCATAAGGAGTCACCAATAGGAAAACAAGCGCCAGTGTTACCTCTACTATCTGTGCTTGTTTTCACCCAAGCCCTAGCATTCTGCTCAATTTTTGCTTAATTTTAAGCCAAAAATGATGCCCCTTTTTTTATCTTTTAACGTGAGCAGAGCGAGAAACTGTTCGTTTTCTCCAAAACGGAAATTAAAGTATTTTTGGCAATTTTGGGGTTTTTTTGAGGTGGGAGCGCTCCAGACTTTTGTGCTACATGCTCCTGAGATGTATAACAGGCATGACTTGCAGGTTCTACGATGGGCACACAAGGAGTTGTTCCTGGGGGAATGCTGCAAGAAATTGGAAAGTCGCTAAAGTGTGCATGTTTGCATAAAAGGGTTTTCCTTGCAGTCGAGGCTTGCAAGCTTAGACCTGGTGAGCAGCCCCTGTATCTCAGAATCCAATGCTTGTTCCATTATTTCACTACAATGTGTGTGTTGTCAAAGGGGTTTGGGGGCCCTGGTGTATTTTGTACAAATTTTAAACGTTTAAGTTTAATAAAATCAGCAGTTTTGTGGAGGGGGGGTTTTGCTCTGGCGCCATCTTGGAAGCTCACAAGTCTATAGAAATGCATGGATGCACAAACTCCTATGCTTATAATGGCAAGTTTCTCACACTGCGAGGAGGCGGACTTAAACCTTAGTGAATACACTACATGAAAACCCTGCTAGGTTCTCGACACCAGTTTGGGAAGAGATCTCAGACTTTTGTACATCCATAGTGTGTTTGTCAATGTTTGTGTCCTGTTTAAAGTTGAGGAGGTTAGCTGACGCAATGTCTAGAGATTAAATGAATGGACATTGAAAGTAGACCCTGCAGTGCTGGTTCATACTTTTGAGCTATATGTCTATATACTATAAGGGTTATTCAGGTTATTCAGAGATCACCAAAATGTTACCGACATTTCGGTGCTCTCTCGTTTCCCGCACTTCGGGGAATCATTTTCCCCGGGAATTCTGCATTGGCCGCAGGGTGCCCGAAGTGCAGGGAAAAGACGCTGCAAAAACACCGATCAAAAAAAAAAAAACAACTGCCGCAAAACTGCTGATACTATTGGATCCGATAGTTTCGGCAGGTGTGGCGGATTATCTAATCGAATCCGATTCGATAAGCCACCAGGAACATGTCAAAATTATCAAATCTGATCATTTCGGTGGCTTGCGGTGATTTTTTTAAAAATTTTCCTACAAATTATTGAATCTGATCCGATAATTCTAAAAATTATTGTATCGGATCAGATCCAATAAACCACCAAGACTCGCCGATCCATGTCTGGAAAAAGCCGATGATCTACCAAACACAGCGACAACCAAAAGATGACAAGCAGATGAACCGAGAAAAAAAAAGCAATTAAAAGTGTCAAATTTGAAAAGCTGTTTGCAAACAAACTACTGGACTAAAATTTCTGGAATTAGCATATAATGTCCTATGAATAATAATAAAATGGTCTGTTACAGAAAAAAGAGAAATTGCTATTTAACCACTTCTATGCGGAGGACGCGCTCAGCGCGTCCTCCGCATGGCTGCTGGTGTGCGGAGGACGCGCTGAGCGCGTCCTCCCTTTGGGGTCAGTGTTCGGCCGGGTTCCGGCCGATCGCTGGCCCCCCCGCTGCGGGCTGACATCCTCGATGTCAGCCCAGCATCCGGAACCGCCGCCGATGAAATTAGGTGTCATCGCGGCAGCGCGATGACACCTAATTCAGGCGCCCCCCCCCCGCATGTGCGGAGGAGGCGCCTGAAAGGGAGGGGGTCTCCCTCCCGATCGGCGGCGTTGCGGGGGTTAACCCAGGCACCATTTGGAAGGGCACAGCCTGCCCTTCCAAATGGTGCCTGGCATTAACCCCTGGGGAGCTGGATCGCGAATCGGCGCTGAAAAGCGCCGGTTCGTGATCCTTTCCGGAGCTGGCCGACATCTTGGATGTCGGCCAAGCCTCCGGGAACTCTCCCTGAAGACTGGCGTCATCGTGCATAGCACGATGACACCAGTCCTAGAGTTAACCCCTAACTGCCACCAACGGTGGAGATAGGGAGTTCCAATGAACTCCCTATCTCCCGATCCGTGGCAGCTAGGGGTTAAAGTTTGGTATTGCTGGATCAGCCAGAGCATGGCCGTTCCAACGATACCAAACACTACTGTGAAAAAAGTTTTTCAAAAAAAATTAAAATTAAAAATAAAAATATATTTAAAAAAAAATTATAAAAAAAAAAATAAACATTTTTTTTTCTTTTTTTTGGTTTGTTAATGCAGCAATATTGTTCCCATTTCAATTATAATGTGAACAATGATGCTGCACTAACGATTTTTGTATGCGGTGCGTTTGTTAAAAATCGTGTAATTTTCCTAAAAAAAAAATGTAACGAGACCCCATCTCTAATTTTTTTAACAAGCACACCCCATACAAAATATAACCGCAATTGCTTGCATGTTAAAATGTGAAAAAAAACACTTTACACGTTGTAAATTATTGAAAATACATATTTTATTGCATTTTTTGTTCTAATATACAGACATGACATAACGTATACATATAATAATGACATATTATGAATCTACCGAGTCTGACGGAAAGAACGATATATAATATGTCTGGGTCATATACTAAAATAAGCCTTCAAAACACGTTTAAACATGATGAGCAAAACTGGTAAAAATGACCTCAGCACAGAGGTGTGAAAAGCCTCAGCAGCGAAAGGGTTAAAAAATAACAGAAGAAAAAATGTTTGAGAAAAAAATCCTGAAAAATACCTAACATATATGTTAAAAAATAAAGAGTCTTTTTGCTGCAGATTAAAAGAATAAACTATTTATTAGCTATTGTGTGAAAACGGGAATATTTTTAACACTGAAGCCTATGGGATTAAATCTGCCAAATGACACCACCGAACATCAATCAACAACAATCAGGGCATTTCTCTGACATTTTTCTGCTGTTCGGTGTTCTCTGAATAGCTTAACCATTGCTTCTCTATGGGGATTTCCCTGCCGTTGAACACGCACCGTATTTAGCTGGCAATTCGTCAAAATTTGGCAAACTGCCTGCTTTCTGAATAGCCAAATGGCCACAAAATTGCACCCGATGGGGAAGTTCACAGTTCGGTGCCATTTTGGGACGAAATCGTCTCTCTCTGAATAAACTCTTATATATTTAAAATAAATAAGATGAGCATAGCAAGAATATTGGCACTGAATCGGTTTACCGGTAATTGTTTCTCTTTATGTTTATTTTTTATGGAAACACAAAATGTACAGTCCAGTTTGCTAAAGTAAATTATAAGAAGCATAAATATTGTGTGGTGTTACCAATAAAGCTAGACACCTACTGTTTCAATATTCTATAGTATATGTACAGGTAATATTGTGACATGTTAAAAGAGCTAAACTGCCCGTCGCTGGAGTCTAAACGCACCCGTCACCTTTCCAACCTGGTGTTTAAGAGCTTTTCTGGGAAGCTGCCACCCTACCTGAATAGACTGCTTCCCCTAGCAGTTCCCTCATCCTATAACCTCCGATCCAGGACCAGCACCTTACTTGCAAAACCACAATACAAAAAGACAGTGGCTCGGTCCTCATTTTCCTACAGAGCACCGCAGTTATGGAATAACCTCCCAGACGCCATCAAATCTTCCCCCAGTCTAAAGTCACTCAAGAGCATCCTATTAACTAGGTATGAGCTGTTCGGTTCGGACGGTTCGGAGTTCGGACCGAACTTAGCCTGTTCGGTCTGCTCGCGAACTCCGAACATTTCTGGGTGTTCGGCGCATGTTCAACCACAATGCATCACAATGGACCACAATGCATTTTTCCACTGGCCTGAAGCTCGTAATTGGCTACAGCCTTGCACCTGACCACAAATCTGGTGCAAGACAGGTTCAACAGTATGCCAATCATGGCTCAGAGTCCTGATTGGGCAAATTTTGCCCAATCATGGGCTCACAGAGCGAAGTCCCGCAGCACACTAAGGTTTCCACGCACGGCTTCACCACGCATTTGAGAGGAGATTTCATAGGAGATTGTTGTTGTGTGTTCTTACTGCCGGTCTGCCACGCGTCTGGGGGGGTCTCATTTCTACAAAACATTTGGGAATTGAGGTGATCTGTGTCTTGTCACTGGTGCCAGCAAGTATTTTGGGGGTCTCACAAATTTTCACAAAACATTTTGGAATTGAGATGATCTGTGTCTTGTCACTGGCTGCCAGCAAGTATTTTGGGGGTCTCACAAATTTCTACAAAACATTTGGGAATTGAGGTAATCTGTGTCTTGTCACTGGTGCCAGCAAGTATTTTGGGGGTCTCACAAATTTCTACAAAACATTTGGGAATTGAGGTGATCTGTGTCTTGTCACACAGCCAGTGCCACGCAGTATTTTGGGGTGGTCACAAATTTTTACCAAATATCTGGGAATTGAGGTGATCTGTCTCTTGTCACTGCCAGCAAGTATTTTGGGGGTCACTAATTTCTACAAAATATTTGGGAATTGTTATAATCCGTGTGTTCTCACTGGCTGCCACCCATCAGGGGGTCTCAATGATTTATAGGAGGTTTCTGAGACTTGTAATCTGTGGCTTCTCACTGCCACCCATCAGGGGGTCACACACTGATTTATAGGAGGTTTCTGAGACTTGTAATCTGTGGCTTCTCACTGCCACCCATCAGGGGGTCCCACATACTTCTAGCAGATTTATGCAAATTGTAATTTGTGTCTTCTCACTGCCACCATCAAGGGGTCACACTGATTTATAGGAGGTTTCTGAGATTTGTAATCTGTGGCTTCTCACTGCCACCCATCAGTGGGTCACACTGATTTATAGGAGGTTTCTGAGACTTGTAATCTGTGGCTTCTCACTGCCACCCATCAGGGGGTCCCACATACTTCTAGCAGATTTATGCAAATTGTAATTTGTGTCTTCTCACTGCCACCCATCAAGGGGTCTCACTGATTTATAGGAGGTTTCTGAGACTTGTAATCTGTGGCTTCTCACTGCCACCCATCAGTGGGTCACACTGATTTATAGGAGGTTTCTGAGACTTGTAATCTGTGGCTTCTCACTGCACCCATCAGGGGGTCCCACATACTTCTAGCAGATTTATGCAAATTGTAATTTGTGTCTTCTCACTGCCACCCATCAAGGGGTCACACTGATTTATAGGAGGTTTCTGAGACTTGTAATCTGTGGCTTCTCACTGCCACCCATCAGGGGGTCCCACATACTTCTAGCAGATTTATGCAAATTGTAATTTGTGTTTTCTCACTGCCACCCATCAAGGGGTCACACTGATTTATAGGAGGTTTCTGAGACTTGTAATCTGTGGCTTCCCACTGCCACCCATCAGGGGGTCCCACATACTTCTAGCAGATTTATGCAAATTGTAATTTGTGTTTTCTCACTGCCACCCATCAAGGGGTCACACTGATTTATAGGAGGTTTCTGAGATTTGTAATCTGTGGCTTCTCACTGCCACCCATCAAGGGGTCACACTGATTTATAGGAGGTTTCTGAGATTTGTAATCTGTGGCTTCTCACTGCCACCCATCAGGGGGTCCCACATACTTCTAGCAGATTTATGCAAATTGTAATTTGTGTCTTCTCACTGCCACCCATCAGGGGAGTCTCGCTGATTTATAGGAGGGAATTGTAATCTGTGTCTTGTCACTGGCTGCCAGCTATCAGGGTGTCTCACTGAGTTATACCAGAGTTCTGTAAATCTTTAATCTTTATACCAGAGTTGAATCAGAGTTCTGTATATATTTAATCTATATATCACTCACCATGTCTGAAAGAACAAAAAGGACAGGCAGACGCTCCCAGACACAGATACGAGGGCAAGCAGCCCCTGTGTGGGGAGGCCATGCCTCTGGTCATGGTGGACGTGGTGCATCCCCTGCAGGGGCATGCTTGTCCTTTCTAACTGGTGCTGGCCGTCTTAAGCAGCAGCAACATACAGAGGATTTGGTGGATTGGCTAACCAGGCCATCCTCATCCTCCGAGTCCTCTGCCAGCCAGGCTTGTAGTGCCTTACAGTCCACCTCAGCTGCCAAAGCATCTAATGCAGCCTCCATGTCCACAGCTACTCCTGCCGCCTCGCTATCACACACGAAGGAGTCAGCTGAATTGTTTGACTACAATGACAGCGACATGCTGCTTGAGGATGCGCAGCAAGTACAGTGCTCTGATTCAATCTCTGAGGTTGAGGAAGGGAGTATAATCAACCTAGAGGAAGGGGGTGCCAGTGATGACACACAAATAACTGGCACTCATGTTGCCCCAGCAGCTGCAGCATACTGTCAAGTTGGCTCCAGTGACGAGGAGATAGGGGATGATGATGACAATGATGATGAGGTCACTGACTCCACCTGGGTGCCTGATCGAACAGAGGAATCAAGTGAGGAAGGGGGGAGGAGGAGGCACAGCAAACACGAGGCACAACATCCTCTATGACCAACCGTAGCACTAGCGTGCTCAAGGCATCACATGTCAGAGCTGCTCCGGTGCAGTGCGCTGTTGTCTCAAAGCACACACGCAGGAACTCTGCTGTCTGGGAGTTCTTTAAGAAATGTGCAGCAGACCCCACCGTTGCTATTTGTAATCTATGTCAGATGAGGCTTAAGCGTGGGAAACACACCGGACACTTGGGTACCACGTGCTTGAGGCGACATATGACCTCCTGCCACACATCCCGTTGGCGCAAAACTTTGCGTAGGTCCTCCTCCTCCTCCTCATCTGTCTCTACCCCCACTGTATGTCCTTCCATGTCATTGCCTACAACCTCCACTGACAGGGATGATGCTACAGTAATGGATGTACCAGCTCCTTCCTCACAATGTGACATCATCCCATCAGCTGAAGATTTACGCAGTCAGATTACGTTGCCGCAGCTGCTGCAGCGTAAGAAAAAATATAGTCCCAACCATCCCCAAGCACAGCGTCTAAATGCCAGCTTAGCAAAATTACTCGCATTGCAGCTGCTGCCTTTCCAGCTGGTGGACTCTGCTCCCTTGCGTGAATTTGCTGAATGTGCTGTACCACAATGGCAGGTTCCAAAGCGCCATTACTTTTCACGCAAGGCCATTCCAGCAGTATACCAGCACATGGAAGACAATGTTATCCAGTCATTGGGAAAGGCAGTCAGCAACAAGGTGCATGTGACTTTAGACACGTGGTCCAGCATGCATGGACAGGGTCGTTACATTTCCTTCACGGCACACTGGGTAACTGTGATTGCAGCTGGGAGGGATCCAAGACGGGGCTCTGTGCTGGAGCTTGTTTATCCACCACGCCTCCAGAAAGCTGCTTGTATGAGGTCTGTCTGCTCCACCACCTCTTCCTCCTCCTCCTTCTCTGTCTCTGGCGAAGTGGCAGTTAAACCGACGCGTGGCAGGGGCTACGCAATGGCTCAAGCAAAAAGATGCCATACTGTACTTGAGCTGGTTTGTTTAGGGGACAGGAGCCACACTGGGCCAGAAATTCTGTCAGCTCTGCAGGGGCAGGTGCAGAGATGGTTAACACCACGCCACCTTCAGCTGGGAATGATCATCTGCGATAATGGCAGCAACCTTCTCTTCGCCCTACGCAAGGGTAAATTGACGCATGTATCATGCCTAGCACACGTCCTAAATCTAGTGGTACAGCGTTTCCTAACCAAGTACCCAGGGCTGCCAGAGCTTCTCAGCCAGGCCAGAAAAGTCTGCAGCCACTTCAGATGGTCATTCCCAGCAAGCGTTCGCCTGGCAGAAATTCAAAGAGAATTCCACCTTCAAACAAACCGTCTGATCTGTGACATGCCCACCAGGTGGAACTCGACATTAGCAATGCTGCAGCGTCTGCACAAGCAGCAGAGGGCCATCAACGAGTACCTGTGTGAGTATGGCACAAGGACAGGTTCAGGTCAACTTGGTTTCCCCCCCCCCGCAGTGGCTGATGATCAAGGATGCATGCACTGTACTGTCACCATTTGAGGAGGCAACGAGGATCGTGAGCAGGGACAGTGCATGCATCAGTGACACAATTCCTTTAGTGTTCCTGCTGGAGCACACTCTGCAGGGAATTATATATGTGGCTCTAGAGGCAGAGCAGCGGGAGGAAGAAGAGGCCTTCCCTAGCTCTCAAGGCCCCAGTCTTTCCGCAGACAGTATTCCAGTGGGTCCTACTCAGATCAGACAGGAGGAGGATGAGGAGGAGGAGGAGGAATATGTAAGTAGTGGGGGCATTGAAGGTGGGGATTCCTCTTCCTCAAGGGAGGTTTTCGTGTGCCCAGAAACACAAGGGCTAGTGCGTGGCTGGGAGGAGGAAGTGCACGATACGGTCATCCTCATTGACCAGGAAGACTCGGAAGCTAATGTCACCTCCAACCTACGCTGCATGGCTCCCTTATGATGCAAAGCCTGCTAAAGGACCCCAGGATTCGTGCTATCAAGGAGAGGGATCACTACTGGTTGGCAACCCTTCTTGATCCACGATACAAGGGTAAAGTTGCAGAGCTCATCCTGCCCACACAGAGGGAGCACAGGATGAAAAAACTTGAGGACACTCTAAAGCGACACTTGTGTAACACCTTTCCAGGCACTGGTAGGTTACCAAGTGATGACACACGTGCTTCTGAGGCTGCAGATGATCAGAGGAATAGCGGTGAAGGCCAGGGCCGCTTGACTGATGCTTTTTTAATTTTTTTTAGTCCACGACGCCCAGGGACGTCAAATGTAGGCACCCATTGCCAGCGTCTTCACCATATGGTGCAGGACTACCTAGGGGCAAGGGCAGACCTGGATACCTTTCTGGCAGATGATCCACTGGCTTACTGGGTGTTGAGATTGGATCACTGGCCAGAACTTAGCCAGTATGCTATGCAGCTACTAGGTTGCCCTTCATCCAGCGTGCTTTCTTCTGGACGTTCAGTGCCGCTGGAGGTTGTCACAGACAAAAGAGTACGTCTGTCCACCGACTCTGTAGATCGGCTGACATTTATAAAAATGAATCAGTCCTGGATCAGCAGTTATCAATCCCCTGATGCTGACGTATCAGAATAGATCGGGGATGTCTTCTGCATGCACAAAACCTCCAGCACTGAACTCTTCCACAATACCACAAAAGGGTTACGGTGTGAATGCACTTGCTGCCATGAAAGACACAATATTTGGCTGCACTGACGCCTGTGCCAGATTTATATCATTTTAATTTTTTGAACAGCAGGGTCCAACCCTGCACTCTTCCACAATACTACAGAGGGGTTACTGTATGATAATAGTACTTGCTGGCAGTCTGGCACCAAAAGCACAATATCTGGGTGCACTGATGCCTTGACCAGAATCATATCTTTTTAATATAGGACCACATGGTCCACCCCTGCATTCTTCCACAATACCACAGAGGGGTTACTGTATGATGATACTTGCTGGCCTGGCAGTCTGGCACCAAAGGCACAATATCTGGGTGAACTGACGCTTTTACCAGATTCATATCTTTCTAATATAGGACCGCAAGGTCCACCCCTGCATTCTTCCACAATACTACAGAGGGGATACTGTATGATAGTATTTGCAGGCCTGGCACCAAAAGCACAATATTTGGGTGCACTGCCACTGACGCCTGTATCAGATTCATATCCATTCCTCAGAGGGGTTACGGTGTGACGGCACTGTTGCCGACGCTAAAGGCCCAATTCTAAAGCACCTATTGTTACTTTCATCCAAAGCCTGCATAAGTTTCACAATAATTTACCCAAAAATCACTAAACTTTTTCTACGTGTCCGAAAATGTCTCCTCTTTTCATACAGACTGCCGCCCCAAGCAGTTGTTTATGGATAGATTAAAGGAAAAGCATTTACTGTCATTTGAAACGTCATTTTTTTGTTTTCAAGTATTTCTATACATCCTAGAAATCTGCCACTTCACGGGCAGGTTATGGGGACCTCCTAGGCACGATATTTGAAGGAATTTTTCGTTTTTATTTTTAACCCTTATTTCATGGAAAACTCTCTGTCCCTTTAAAAACGTTTTTTTTAAACTTTTTGTCCTTGTTTCCTGTCCCCCAGGGCACTACCCGGACCCCCCATACACCTTTTATGGCAAATATCTAGCATATATGCCCTCTTGGAGGGCACTCTAAAAATCGAATTTTCAGCCCCATTGACTTGTATTGGGTTCGGGTTCGGATTCGGATTCGAACATTTGGATTGTTCGGGTTCGGGTACGAACCCGAACTCGGGCGTGTTCGGCTCATCACTACTATTAACATACCTCAATACGGAATGCACCTGTAAACATGTAACATAGTGACTATATTTCCTACATATTTATTTTCTGTTAATCTGTATATTTGTGTTGTTTTTTTTTTAATATCTTGCATTGTATTACTTTGTATTTCTGTAACGACTGTAACATTTTAATGTTCTTGAACCCAGGTCATACTTGAAAACAAGAGAAATCTCAAGGTATCCTTCCTGGTAAAATCCTTTATAAATAAATAAATATTCTAGGTGATTTTCATCAGCTAATCTAATGTATTTCATATATTTAACATTATAATATGCAAAAACGTTACATGTTGTGCTGTGCCTGGAATGTTGTGCGACCAGTCCCCTGTTTATTTAGCTATCCTACCTTGCTCAGGAAATGAAGATGCTAAGCTGCAATTTCACATAAGGTCACTCAGCAGCAACATCTCTGCATCAAGAAATTCTCCATCAGGTGTCTCCATCTGCAATGCTTGCTGCTGGCATCATTTCAGTTTTGACTTTTATTGTACATTTGCTTATTATTAGTAATTGCAATAATAATAATTGACACACACATTTATGTCACCTCTAAATTGTTTTGGGTTTAAGGTGTGACCAAAAAGTTGATTTAAAAATAAAACTTTTGTTATATTGCTTGTAATTATTTTGTGAAAGGAAATAATATTATAGATTACGTTAAAGATTATTATTTACTAATACCAGACGTAATGAGCATTTTAAGGCGCGTAATATAGGAGGGGTATTATTACATTTTGAAATCATGCAAACAAATGTCATTTAACTGGTCATTTGGGAGCTATGTTGAGAGCTGTGTAACCAAGACACTTATTTAGAAGCAATAGCACACACTATGTAAGGCTAAGACTCTTCTAACAGGGTCATTCAAAGCGAGCCGAACTTGCCCTGAAATTGAATTGAATTTTCCCGTATGGTGCAATTTCGTAGTTCGCCGACCCTGCGGTGTATTCAGCAAGCACCGCAGGGCCCCCGTAGTGCAGGGAAAACCCGCCGCAAACCCGCCAAACTCTCACCGAACACTCACCAAAACCTGCAGAAACAGCTGCATTAACCGCGCCGAAAACGCCGGAGAAACCTGACTAGCCACCGACTACAGCGCAGAGCAGCCACCGGAAAAAGCCAACCCGCAAACGAACGAGGTGGAAAAAAAAAACAGGGTTATTCAAAGCGATCCGAATGGCTTCCGAAAGGGAACCGAACGCTGAAATTCAGCGTTCGGTTACCTTTCTTGGACATTCATGTATCCAGAGATCAGACAATTTGCCAAATCTTGGCGAATTGCTTGCACATACGGTGCCTGTTCAGTGCCTGTTCGAGGGCAGTGAATCCCCATAGAGAAGCAATGCTTCGGCTATTCAGAGAACACAAATCAGCAGTGAAAGGTTTCCGAAATGCCCTGCCATTCGGTGGTTTAATTCGGCAGGTTTATTCAGGCGAATCCCATAGGCTTCAATGTTAAAAATATTCCCATTTTAAATCAATATCTAATAAACCGTTGTCTATAATTTTCTGCAGTAAAGAGTCTCTTTATTTATAGATTTTTTTTTAGGATATTTTAAGCATTTTTGGGATTTTTTTTAATTTAACTTCTTTTTTTCTGTAAAAGCCCTTTTTATTATTCATTGGACCTCATATGTAAATTTCAGACATTTTCGCTCAGTAGTTTCTTTGCAAACAGCGTTTCACTTTTCAAACATTCAAGCGAACTGTTTTTCTAATTTATTCACTGCATTCGTCTGCAGTGTCTGCTTTTTCCGGCGGCTGAGCTGCGTGTGATTGGCTCCTACTCGGGTTTTTCCGGCGTTTTCGGAAGGTTAATCCAGATGTCTTTGCGGGTTTTGGTGTGCGTTCACCCTCGTTTTGCGCTGAGTTTTCGGCAGGTTTGCAGCGACCTTTCCCTGCAATTCGGGGACCCTGTGGTGCTTGCCAAATATGGGATCGCCAAATCGAACCAAATTGAAGAGAACGAAAAGTCACCGAACGTGCGGTGGCTTTTCGATTCTCTTTGAATAACCCTGAAAGAGTTTGCTTGAAAGTTTGAAAATTGAAACGCTGTTAGCAAAAAAACTACGGAATGAAAATGTCTGGAATTTACATATAAGATCCAATGAATGATAATAAAAAGGTCTGTTACAGAAAAAAGAAAAAATGATAAAAAGAAAAAACTGAGAAAAAAGTTTGCCCAAAAAATGCCTAAATGATCCTAAAAAATCTATGAATAAAGAGTCTTTTTACTGCAGAATATAATAATAAACAGTTTATTAGATATTGAATTAAAACTGGAATATTTTTTAACATTGAAGCCTATGGGATTGTCCTAAATAAACCTGTCGAATGAAACAGCAGGGCATTTCGGCAACTTTTCACTGCTGTTTTGTGTTGGCTAGGAAATGTAACCGTACACTGAATTTCAGTGTTCAGTTACATTTCGGGGACAGATGGCTCTCTTTGAATAAACCCTGTTTGAGTTATGCGGGCAATCCAGAAATGCGGCCCTTGCTCGAGGTGCCTAGAAGGGTATCAGCTATAACCTCCTGATGCGGCATTACAAGGCTGAAAGTATCAACAGAGGTTGCTTTAACTCTCATGGGGAGGAAGCTTTCTTGGCATCATAGGAGTCTCTACAGGGGGGAAATTGCCCCCCTTAGGTTATTCCTTGCCCCCCATGTGCCCCTCCACCAGAAACATAGAAACAGAAAAATGTCGGCAGATAAGAACCTTTCGGCCCATCTAGTCTGCCCAATTAAATGGATACTTTACCTGGATTTATCTTTTGTTTAGGCAAGCCTTATGCCTATTCCATGCCTGCTTAAATTCAATTACTGTTTTGGCCTCTACCACTTCAACTGGAAGACTGTTCCATGTATCCACCACCCTCTCAGTAAAATAATGCTTTCTGATGTTACTTTTAAACCTTTGCCCCTCTAATCTAAGACTATGTCCTCTTGTTTTGCTACTTTGTTTCCTTTTAAATATACTCCCTTCCTCTACCTTGTGGATTCCCTTTACGTATTTAAATGTTTCTATCATATCTCCTCTGTCTCGTCTTTTTTCCAAGCTGTACATGTTAAGATCATTAAGCCTTTCCTGGTAACTTTTCTCCTTCAAGCCGTACACCATTTTAGTAGCACTTCTCTGAACTCTCTCTAAGATGTCTATATCCTTCTGGAGATACGGTCTCCAGTACTGCACACAGTACTCCAAGTGAGGTCTCACCAGTGCTCTGTACAGTGGCATGAGCACTTCCCTTTTCCTACTGCTAATACCTCTCCCTACACAACCAATCATTCTGCTAGCATTTCCTGCTGCTCTATTACATTGACTAAAATAATGGGTAGAGTCCTCGCGCTTACGCCAAGTGTCCAGTGAGTAATACTTCAAGAAAATCTAGAAAACATAATAGAAGACATATATTGCGCAGTACAACCTTATGACACCTGGTTTCCAGAGAGAAAGTATTCAACTCACTTTTTTCTGAGCCTCATAAAGTCGGCTCTGGACTATATAGGCATATATCTGTGGATATGATCTCACCAGCCCGTCCTACCAGCAACCATCCATGGTGATAACCTGGTCCATAGATGAAATATTGGATCCCCGGGATATGTCACAGACGAAAAGTCGGCAGGATAAAATAAAGTAAAATTTATTGAAGCACTAACGCGTTTCGCCCTAATTGGTCTTTATCAAAGTGCAGAAAAATATACATAATACAATGCAGTGTACAACGTTCATTTATACAAAAAAGATAAGGGAAATAGGCGGTGTCAAGCCACAACCTCATTAACTTAATTGGTACTAACACACCCTACTTTCAATCATTTAGAGGTGCAGCACCAGCAAACATTCAATATACAAATGGGCACATAATGATTACGTCCATCTACCTCGACCCCGCCCCTCTGAGCCATTGATCGCCATTTTGGAAGAGGGAAAATGGTGTCCACAATATAGCTTGCCCTTGCAACTGATGGGCATTTAAAGCAAGCTTATTTCCGGACGTTTTGGGGTCCCGAACCAGCGGGCTCCCACCGTCCATGAGGTGATATCTTTCCCAGGGGTTTGTGGGCATAGCAGCGGCAGACATCCGGCATGTAGACAGGCGCATGGTGATTACATCACCATGTTACAACTTCCGCCAGTCTGAACCGTCGAGCGCCATTTTTGAAGAGGGAAAGTGTTGTTGAAAGTACATCCTACCCTCACAATATCGCAGCCTATTAATTTCGACGGACGTTTAGCAATCTTGCTTGCGGCCGTTTTGAGTGCCAAGTCAGCAGGTCCCTACCGTCCGACAGACGCATGGGGACCATATCGACACGCATGCTCCCACATGAACTTTGAACTTCACTCTTCCGGGCGATATATCAAAAAAAGAAGAAAAAGAAAAACATATTTAAAAAAATAAATAAAATAAATAAATAAATAAATGAATAAAAAAATAAAGATAAACAAAAAAAAAAAAACAACAAAAAAAAATTACAGCATATATGCCGCAATGACACAACTCGCCAGTCGATCAACATATAGCGCGCAATAAGCATATAGCATACATATGTCACGTCACTGATCGAGTTGGGGAATAGTGCATATACTATTCCACATAACATATAGTGGTGTCATGTAGAGTGGATAATAATAAAATATGAAATATAAAATGTGAATCATATAAAAAGCATAATGGTAATTGAATTATAATAGAGCATTAATTTCCATATCTATATTCAAGCCCTCAGGTGTTAGACATCCTATATCAAATATCCATTTGGCTTCTAAACGGTTTAAATTCTTTTCAATATCACCCCCTCTCCAATGTTTTTTTAATATGTTGAATACCAGCGAAGCCAAGAAGTTTAGGATTACCATTATGATGTTTAGAAAAATGGGCTGATACGCTATGTTTATCATACTTCCTTTTGATGTTATATATATGTTCAGCTACTCTAGTTTTCAGCATCCTAGTAGTTCATCCAATATATTGTAGCCCGCACGGACACCACAATAGATAAATCATATTAGTAAAATTACAGGTCAAAAATTTTGAATAGAGAACACCTGGTTATTGGAATGTGATTTAAAATCCATTAAACATCTAGTGCTATTTATTGCGGTCCTACAGCAGATGCATAGTCCACATTTATGAAAACCTATCTTTTTAAACTTAGAAATGAAGGTTCCTGGGGCTTTTTCTTTATCCAAAACACTTTTGGTCAACAACATCTTTAGGTTTTTAGTCCCTCTGTAGATAACTTTAGGTTTTTCACCTATGTACTTGATAATGTCTTTATTCTGATGTAACAAACCCCAATTTTTCTTAAGAATTTTTAATATGCTGTTATGGTTTGTGGAGTAATTCGTGATAAAAGGCACCTGTGGATCGAGTTTATCCCCATCGTTATTTCTCTTTTTGTAGCTAAGTAATTGGGACCTATCCATCTTTCTCACTTTCTCATGATCTTTATTTATCGCAGTTTCATCGTAACCTTTTTGTACAAACTGTTTTTTCAGAAGTTCCGCCTGTTCCTCAAAATCACTTAATTTCGAACAATTACGCCTAATTCTCAAAATTTGGCCTTTCGGGATATTAGTCGGCCATGGGGCACGATGGCAGCTTTCTATATGAATGAAACTATTGATATCAACCTGTTTAAAATAGGTTTTGGTAAAAAGAGTATTTCCTTCCCTTAAAATTTCTAAGTCCAAAAAGTGAACCTTAGCATCACTAATATCAGTGGTAAGTGATATTCCCCATGTATTGGAGTTTAGATGATTCAAAAAAGCATTCAGAGATATAAGATCCCCCCTCCAAATGAAAAAGATATCATCTATGTAACGGCGATTACTCTAAAAAAATATATTGAAAAAAAGATTTCACCTAGAGGTTTAAGATTTACGAAATGGCCCACGTTTGATAGAGAGAAAGAACTGTTTTTGACAATCTGGAACAATGCACTAGATTCTTTTTCTGTGGAAATGATGCATATTGTCATTAAGCAGAGGATAGACACTCTGTCTGATTTGGATAAATCTATTTCCATTATTCGCGACAAACTTGAACCCTTTATAAAATCTGAAGACTTCCTAACTCTCTCCAAGAAAATTAAAGAAAGATTGATTAAGGTTGAATTTAACATCGCTAAAAAGAAAAAAACTAAATTTTTACGAGATATTCAGGATTTCGCAACTGGGAATGTAAGAAAAAAAACAAAAGAGTTAAATGTCCATAAAAGACTGGTAAACACACCCAAGAAATCGAATAATCGTAAACAGAATTCTTATAAAAGTTTTAATAAAAATCGACCATTTAAAACACCACAGCTGAATAAATTCAATCAGCAGGTTAGTGTTAGACGTGATTCTTTTCACAACAACACTAACCAACATACACCTCAACAAAATTTAAGAAATAACCAACATGATGGATGGACTCAACATCAAAACCCATATGTTTGGCAGAGGGTGAATTATAAAAATAAACATAAAAACTGCAATGGGAATAGAAATTATTCCACTAACCACAAGCAATATAACTATAGGACTCACGACCAGATTCCTAGGTCAAACAGATATGAGGCAATAGAGCCACAAGAGCAGTTAGAGTCTCCTTTCTCTAGGGTGAGTTTTTTAGACCGGCAACCGCTTCAAAATCACAAAAGAAAAAATACAGCTGCAGTCCTTAAAAGAACAAGGGAAGATGTGGACGAGGAGTCAGAGGAGGACAGACAAGAACCAAAAGACAGAAGGGAGAAGAGAGACAAGAGATAACAATCTTTAATCTCTCAAAAAAAACACTGACCCTGACCCAAGAAAATGTCCTTAGGAAGGGACTCAAATTCGCACCAAGTGTGGGTTTGAATACATTTGAAACTTATCTCGACATCAATAGATATATCAGGAAACTTTGCCTGAAAAAATATTTTTTGGATAAAGAGAATATAAATATTCAAAATACGGAATCAGAATTTGTCCACACTTCCTTAAAGAAAAATCGAGTTTTTACCCCTTCTTTTTGAAGAGTGATAGCATTAAAACCTTTGAGAAGGCATGTGTAGAGGATATTAGAAAGATTAAACCTTTGAATAAATATCAACACAATCTTACGCATACTGAAATGCTGGCATTAAACCATCTTATAAAAGATAATGAAGTGGTTATAAAAAACCTGCCGATAAAGGTGATGGAGTGGTGATCCTTGATAGACAGCAATATCTACGTGAGATTCAGAGACAATTGCAAGATGTGGATACTTATGAGAAATTACCTTCAGATCCTTCCCTTATAATAGCGAATAAATATAGAAGTCATCTGACCAAGGGAGTAGATTTGGGTATTTTAAATAACCATGAGTTCGATTTCCTTCTCCCTAAATGTCCTATCATTCCAGTTATCTATGTGCTGCCTAAATTGCACAAAGATCCCATCTGCCCACCAGGCAGACCAATAGTTTCGGGAGTAGGATCTATCTTATCCCCCCTTTCGGAGCATATCGACCACATTTTACAGCCAATAGTGTTCACACAACCAGCTTATTTGAAGGACTCAATTAGTTTACTCCAAATTCTGGATGGTATGATTTGGATGGAGGGATCATATATGGTTACTTGCGATGTTGGTAGTTTATATACCATCATTGAGCATCCGAAAGGATGCGAGGCTGTCCGCTACTACATGGAGTTAACCAAGCTTTTCCCACTGACACAGATTGACTATGTGATAGATGGAATCAATTTAATTTTGAACAACAATTTTTTCTGGTTTGAGGGTGACTTCTACCTACAACGTAGAGGTATGGCGATGGGGACCAGGTTCGCCCCCAGTTATGCTAATTTATTTATGTCCTACTGGGAAAACTAGTTTGTTTATTCTGGACATGACTGGGGTTCGAGCCTGGTCCTCTATCGCCGTTACATAGATGATATCTTTTTCATTTGGAGGGGGGATCTTATATCTCTGAATGCTTTTTTGAATCATCTAAACTCCAATACATGGGGAATATCACTTACCACTGATATTAGTGATTCTAAGGTTCACTTTTTGGACTTAGAAATTTTAAGGGAAGGGAATACTCTTTTTACCAAAACCTATTTTAAACAGGTTGATATTAATAGTTTCATTCATATAGAAAGCTGCCATCATGCCCCATGGCCGACTAATATCCCGAAAGGCCAAATTTTGAGAATTAGGCGTAATTGTTCGAAATTAAGTGATTTTGAGGAACTGGCGGAACTTCTGAAAAAACAGTTTGTACAATAAGGTTACGATGAAACTGCGATAAATAAAGATCATGAGAAAATGAGAAAGATGGATAGGTCCCAATTACTTAGCTACAAAAAGAGAAATAACGATGGGGATAAACTCGATCCACAGGTGCCTTTTATCACGAATTACTCTACAATCCATAACAGCATATTAAAAATTCTTAAGAAAAATTGGGGTTTGTTACATCAGAATAAAGACATTATCAAGTACATAGGTGATAAACCTAAAGTTATCTACAGAGGGACTAAAAACCTAAAGATGTTGTTGACCAAAAGTGTTTTGGATAAAGAAAAAGCCCCAGTAACCTTCCTTTCTAAGTTTAAAAAGATAGGTTTTCATAAATGTGGTCTATGCATCTGTTGTAGGACCGCAATAAATAGCACTAGATGTTTAATGGATTTTAAATCACATTCCAATAACCAGGTGTTCTCTATTCAAACATTTTTCCTGTAATTTTACTAATATGATTTATCTATTGTGGTGTCCGTGTGCGGGCTGCAATATATTGGATGAACTACTAGGATGCTGAAAACTAGAGTAGCTGAACATATATATAACATCAAAAGGAAGTATGATAAACATAGCGTATCAGCCCATTTTTCTAAACATCATAATGGTAACCCTAAACTTCTTGGCTTCGCTGGTATTCAACATATTAAAAAACATTGGAGAGGGGGTGATATTGAAAAGAATTTAAACCATTTAGAAGCCAAATGGATATTTGATATAGGATGTCTAACACCTGAGGGCTTGAATATAGATATGGAAATTAATGCTCTATTATAATTCAATTACCATTATGCTTTTTATATGATTCACATTTTATATTTCATATTTTATTATTATCCACTCTACATGATACCACTATATGTTATGTGGAATAGTTTATGCACTATTCCCCAACTCGATCAGTGACGTGACATATGTATGCTATATGCTTATTGCGCGATATATGTTGATCGACTGGCGAGTTGTGTCATTGCGGCATATATGCTGTAATTTTGTGTTTGTTTGTTTTTTTGTTTATTTTTATTTATTTATTTATTTTTTTAATTTATTTTTTTAAATATGTTTTTCTTTTTCCTTCTTTTTTGATATATCGCCCGGAAGAGTGAAGTTCAAAGTTCATGTGGGAGCATGCGTGTCGATATGGTCCCCGTGCGTCTTTCGGACGGTAGGGACCTGCTGACTTGGCACTCAAAACGGCCGCAAGCAAGATTGCTAAACGTCCGTCGAAATTAATAGGCTGCGATATTGTGAGGGTAGGATGTACTTTCAACAACACTTTCCCTCTTCAAAAATGGCGCTCGACGGTTCAGACTGGCGGAAGTTGTAACATGGTGATGTAATCACCATGCGCCTGTCTACATGCCGGATGTCTGCCGCTGCTATGCCCACGAACACCTGGGAAAGATATCACCTCATGGACGGTGGGAGCCCGCTGGTTCGGGTCCCCAAAACGTCCGGAAATAAGCTTGCTTTAAATGCCCATCAGTTGCAAGGGCAAGCTATATTGTGGACACCATTTTCCCTCTTCCAAAATGGCGATCGATGGCTCAGAGGGGCGGGGTCGAGGTAGATGGACGTAATCATTATGCGCCCGTTTGTATATTGAATGTTTGCTGGTGCTGCGCCTCTAAATGATTGAAAGTAGGGTGTGTTAGTACCAATTAAGTTAATGAGGTTGTGGCTTGACACCGCCTATTTCCCTTATCTTTTTTGTATAAATGAATGTTGTACACTGCATTGTATTATGTATATTTTTCTGCACTTTGATAAAGACCAATTAGGTCGAAATGCGTTAGTGCTGCAATAAATTTTACTTTATTTTATCCTGCCGACTTTTCGTCTGTGACATATCCCGGGGATCCAATATTCCATCTATGGACCAGGTTATCACCACGGATGGTTGCTGGTAGGACGGGCTGGTGAGATCATATCCACAGATATATGCCTATATAGTCCAGAGCCGACTTTATGGGGCTCAGAAAAAAGTGAGTTGAATACTTTCTCTCTGGAAACCAGGTGTCATAAGGATGTACTGCGCAATGTATGTCTTCTATTATGTTTTCTAGATTTTCTTGAAGTATTACTCACTGGACACTTGGCGTAAGCGCGAGGACTCTACCCATTATTTTATCCATTGACCATTCGCACTTGGGAGTGTGCGTTTGTGCCCTTGCTGCCACCCAAGACCGACCATCTACACATTATCTGCGCCATTTTTTCCACCTTATTGTTTTCTCATTATCTATTACATTGACTACTTACCTTTAGATCCTCTGCAATAATAACCCCTAAATCCCTTTCCTCAGATGTTGAGGTTAGGACTGTATCAAATATTCTATATTCAGCCCTTGGGTTTTTACGTCCCAGGTGCATTATCTTGCACTTATCCACGTTAAAACTCAATTGCCACAGCTCCGACCATTTTTTTAGTTTACCTAAATCATTTGTCATTTGGCTGATCCCTCCAGGAACGTCAACCCTGTTGCAAATCTTTGTGTCATCAGCAAAAAGACATACTTTTCCATTAATACCTTCTGCAATATCACTAATAAAAATATTAAATAGAATGGGTCCAAGTACTGACCCCTGAGGTACCCCACTGGTAACAAGACCTTGCGCCGAATAAACTCCATTTACCACAACCCTCTGTTGCCTGTCACTCAGCCACTGCCTAATCCATTCAACAATATTGGAATCCAAGCTCAAAGATTGCAATTTATTGATAAGCCTTCTATGCGGAACAGTATCAAAAGCCTTACTGAAATATAAATAAGCAATGTCTATTGCACCACCTGTGTCTATTATTTTTGTTACCCAATCAAAAATCAGCATCCAGCTTCCCACACTTATTCGGACCACTGTATCTCCATCCCTGTGCATCGTATATGGACGAAATAGGTGTCAAAGGGCAGATTCTGGCCTTTCCAGTGATACCCAACATAACCATATTCATTGTCATAAGTCATAAAACATTAAATAAAAACGTGCTCATAAACTTAAACATTTTCACAGGGTTGAAATGGCTCAGTAGTGAAGTGGTTAATGTTCAGACTATAGATTACATTGTGTGTTACGTTAGTTTTTGCCTTGGTTTAGTTGCATATTAAGGGTTAAAGGGTAGGCTCCATCCCTCACAGTACACATTTTATTTTTTCCTTGATTAATGGCATTTTAGGGTTAAGGGGAAGGCTAAATGCCACATTGTATTTTTATTGCATTTCCCTGGGTTTATGACACTTTGGGGGTTATTATGGAAGTTAGAATCTAAAGGGTCTAATCATCTTTAGATCCTCTGCTTTTTGTCACATTTCGGGGAATTAATTTCGCCTAAAATATGGTGAATTCCCTATTTAGCAAATGGTCACCGTAATTTGCTAAAATTAGAGTGACTGAAGCAGATATCAGACATTCAGTGAAAACTGCCGAATTGCGGCAAATAAAATATAGAATTTTAGTATCAGGTTAGTGCAACAAAAAGGCATCATTGCATCACATTACTCTGGGGTTTTGGAATCTTATTTATATATACTTCTTTAGGGGCACTATTACCTGGAGCGAGCTAACCCTTGCGTCGGCATGTTTTTGCGCTAGCACCAGGTTAATTCAGTCTAGCGCCTGACCAACAGATTGTTTGACTCCCGCTACAGACAGGAAAAATCACGTTGCGCGTCGCTATTAGCGATTTGTAACGCAAGCTTACTGTACACTACTTTCCGCGTCCTTTACTTAACACGGGGAGTGCTAGAGATCTCTAGCTTGCTGCCAGCGCAAATCTTTTGCAATATTTTAATTACTGCTCAACCATGGTGTTAACTCCAAAAAACTGAAAAAATAGATCCTCGCCCAAAATTAACAGGCAATTGAAAAGAATGCAGCACAGGTTTTCTTTTGGCCCCATACACCATAGTAATAGATCTGGTCAGCAATATCATTGTTGTTGCAGTAGGCTCTATATTATAAATGTATCCTTTATCCACATATCTTAATTCTACTATATTTTCTCATTTTTTAATTTTATGCTGGGGGTTATCCATAGCAAGTAAGCGGTTGATTGTTAGGGGGACCATGTGGACCATGTTTAAAGTGGATAGGTCACGTGAATACGTCTTGCCCTGAAACATGTATTATTTATATGTTGCTGCCGGGAAGTTATTGTCACTCACCTGTCCTTCCTGTTGGATCTATTAAATGCAGTATGATTCTACTTGCTGTTGGGTGGCATTTATCATGCAATGCCCATCAGCCTTAATATATGTGTGCATAGAAACATGGATGATATGGTCACCTTGGAGGATTTTAAAAATGCAGAGTGTGGGGTTATTCACTGGATGTGTTCATATTCAAGCTTGTGAGGGCGGGGGATAGGTATGGCCTGGCACTCTGCACTGGAAAAAAACAGTTCTATCCTGTACACGACCGCATTAGCGCTGGGTCTCAGCCCGGGTCTTAGGTTTCCCTAGCGTGCGCCAAGCGACCTTGTACACCAACTACCGCAGACAAGGTGATCTGTTAGTAGGATATCAGGCACTACGTTTTAGCGACTCGCGCTAAATTTTTCCTTTAGCGATGGTGTTTTAGCTCACACCAGGTGATAGGGCCCTTAGTTTTATTCAGTGGTATGATTTAGTGGTGAAAATTATTAGTGCCCGCCCCCCAGTTTTGACTGCGGTATCTTATGTGCCCCCCTAAATATTGTTCCTAGAGTCGCCACTGCTTGGCCTTATAGTTTAGGCTGACCTTTTTTGGTGACAGCTGGCTGGCTGGTGTTTTATCCTTACTTGAAGGTGGAGTCCTGTGCCACCACCCCAACCTGTCTGATTTGCATATGGTATTGTTTCCTCTCTAATGGCAGTATTGACCTAAAATCTTATGAGGCCTCGGCAGAAATACACTGTAGGCACTGGCGTGCGCAGACAGTTACATTATGGTGTGTACCCATGTTCCCTCTCTCCTTCGCCCCCCTTCCCTCTCTCCTTCACCCCCCTTCCCTCTCTCCTTCACCCCCCTTCCCTCACTCCTTCTCTCTCTCTCTCTCCACTTTTCTCTCTCTTCCCTGTCCAACACATTGTTTTTTTTCCTCTTTTAGGTTGAAGTGTGACTCACATCACACACAGGCACCCACAGACATCCCACACAGACAACTCCTACACACCGCACATTAATGTGAGTTTTATTGCTGTGGCACTCTGTGATACACACATACACATCGCACATTACAGTGAGTTTTATTGCTGTGGTGCTCTGTGGTACAGTAATGTGCAGGGTATCACAGAGCACCGCAGCAATAAACATCATAGTAAGGTCAGTGTGTTTGAGCATATCACAGATCTCCACAGCAATAAAACTCACTGTAACGTGCGATATGTATGACCGTATCACAGAGCTCCACAGCAATACAACTCACAGTAATGTGCAGTGTGTATGAGTGTAAGTTTTATTGCTGTGGAGCTCTGTGATCTGCTCATACACAATGCACATTACCAGTGGTGTATTTAGGTTTTGTGCTGCCCTAGGCCTGACTAAACTCGTGCACCCCCTAATTTAAATTTGAGACACCCCTTCCTGTCAAGGCCACACCTCTTCCTGCTTAATCCCCACCCTTCCTCTTTAAGCTCCACCTTTTCCTCTTAGAGCTACGCCTTTTCCTCTCCTTATATTAAAAGTGGATACCAAGTGCCTACTTGTATATTTTGTATACCATTTCAAATGTATCTATTGAGATAAATAAAATTATGAAATGTTTAAATGCAAGCATTTTTACAAAGAACAGCCACGCATGTTAAGTATACTGGATCACAGCCGCTCTAATTGGTTGAACAATAAAATCCACAGAAACGTGCACTGCATATGAGCATATCACACAGCTGCTGTCACGGTTCCCAGATCCCACCACGCAGTACTTAACGCCCCACACTCTCACAGAGTCCAGAAGCTACCAACAGAGTAGCCGTGAAAGATCTCTAACTGTCTGGTCCTTAGAATTGGCCAGGTAAACTAGCTAGACAGAAAGGGTTAACAACACGGGGAGTAGTCAGCCGAGCCAGAATCAGGAATACAGAGTTCAGAATGGTCAAATGGAATAGACGGGTCGATATCAGAGCAGTAGCGTAGTACAAGAAAATGGTCTAGGGCAACAGAAGGCAGAATAGTCAGAAACAAGCAGAGGTCAATAACGGGTTAATTCAATATAGCAGTCAGGTACAAGGAGCTCAGGTATGGATAACCACGATCTGGCAACTGCTGAGAATACACTGAGGGTTTTTAAAGACCTTCACCAGGCCACGCCCCCCACTCAAGCCGCGCCTCATGCAACCACCTCCCTGCCTGTCTCCATTTAAACCGGGCTTTGGTCAGCGAGCAGCATCAGACATGCTGCCCTCAAGCACACAGGTAGGGCTGGAAGCTCCCAGCGTTACAGTTGCACAGCAATAAAACCCACAGAAATGTGCACTGTGTATGAGCATATCACAGAACTGCACAGCAATAAAACTCACAGTAATGTGCAGTGTGTATGAGTGTATCCCAGAGCTCCAAGGCAATAAAACTCACAGTACTATGCAGTGTGTATCACAGAATCCACAGCAATAAAACTCCCAGCAATGCAATGTTTGGTGTGTGTCAGCGTATCAGAATCCACAGCAATAAAAATTCCAGCAATGCAATGTGCAGTGTGTATGAGTGTATTAGAATCCACAGCAATAAAACTCCCAGCAATGCAATGTGTGGTGTGTATGAGTGCATCAGAATCCACTGCAATAAAACTCCCAGCAATGCAATTTGTGGTGTGTGTCAGCGTATCAGAATCCACGGCAATAAAACTCCCAGCAATGCATTGTGTGGAGTGTATGAGTGCATAAGAATCCACTGCAATAAAACTCCCAGCAAACCGAGTGTATAAGAGCACACAGCAATTATTTATTCTACATTTACCGGCCTCCGTCCGCGGTAGGGCTGTGTGCAGAGTCAGCAGGGACTGTGTACAGACTCAGCAGGAGGTCCCTCCAGGCCATGTTCGGATCGCGGCTGTGCCTGTGCGTGGAGCCATCTTGTCAGCAGTGGGGTGCCACTGCCAGAGGGTGCACCATGGCTTTGATTCCCTTCCTGGTGGGTGTTCAGTCCAGAATAGAGTGACAGTCCATGTTAACGAAAGGGTGGGCAGCTGCGTGCGTGTCACGTGGTTCAGCCAGTCAGGTGGTACTGAGACTCAGTACCACCTGACTGGCCGGACCGAGTGTGACCTGCACGCATGCAGCCTCACCAGGAGCCAGGCAGCTCAATGACAAATTTCTATCACTGCAGTGCTGGTTAAGGAAAGGTCCACTTTAAACAGCAGTAAGCAGACAGGGCTTCATATTCTGCTGATACCCCCCCTTTACCTGCCGTTTACTGTCATCTTCTCTCTCTGGACACAAATCACATCCCCCTCCTAGAGCTGCTGCGGGGCAGGGGAGGAGCTATGGAGGGAGGAGAGGGGGATTTTTATTCTATTCGATTTTATTCCGTATGCAAACGCCATGCTCCGCTGCTCGTTGTTTGAGAACACAGCTCAAAGCTGACACACAGTGACAGTGGCACCTCCTTGTACCCCCTAATGACACCCCAATAATCACTGGTACCTGGGGCGGCCTGCCCTCCGCCACTCCTCTAAGTACACCACTGCTCTGGTGATATGCTCACACACAAGTTTGGCGAACTGCCAGCAAGTACGGTGCTGTTTGAAGGCAGTGCAAATCCCCATAGAGAAGTAATGGTTAATCTATTCAGAGAACACCAAACAGCAGAGAAATGACAGTGAAATACCCTGATGTTCGGTGGTTTCAATCAGCAGGTTCAGGTATTCAGGCGAACCCCATAGGTTTCAATGTTAAAAATATTCCCGTTTTTATGCAATATCTAATAAACCACTTATTTTGATCTGAAGTAAAAGTCTTTATTTATTGATTTTTTTTTTTAGTACCATTTAGTAAATTTTTCAGAATTTTTTTGCCAAAATCCCCCCCCCCTATTTTTTAATATCGGTTCTTCTTTTTCTGTAACAGAACTTTTTATTATCAATCATCGGATCTTATATGTAAATTCCAGACATTTTCGTTCAGTAGTTCTTTTGAAAACAGCAGGCCATGGGTTTGCGGTGGCAGCATACAGCGGCCGACTCCATGCACTTTGGGGACCCTGCGGTGAATGGTGAATTCACTGCAGGGTGGGGAAATTTTATTCCCCGAAGTGCAGGGAACTACAGAACACCAAAATGTTGGCGTCATTTCGGTGCTCTGTGAGTAATCCAATTAGTGGTGAGGTTTTTTGTTGCCCCCTGGAAAGTGAAAGCCTAGGCGTTGCCTACCCAGGACATACTTGAAAATTAGTGGCATCTCAATGTTTCCTTCCTGGTAAAATAGTTTGCAAAAGTGTGGGGGTGGGGCCACCCAGCGGGCCGCCGCCCCCTGAAGAGTGCCACCCTAGGCCTAGGCCTTGTTGGCCTAGGCCAAAATACACCAGTGCACATTACTGTGAGTTTTATTGCTGTGGTGCTCGGTGATATGTTCATACACACCGCACATTACGTGAATGGGCTGGTGTGGTGGTGGTGGGGAGCACGAAAATAGTTTTTTGCCTAGGGTGCCAAAAGACTTTGCACTGGCGCTGGGAAGTGATCATATGACGTCACTTCCTACCAGCGCGCCGCCTCCACCACATGCAGATGCCGCGCGGAGGAGAGAGGTGGTACGCAATGAAATGAAGAGGGGGGACTTTAATGAAACGAAGAGTGTGGGAGGGGGTTAATGAGATGAAGAGGGGGGCTTTAATGAAATGAAGTGTGTGGGGGGGTCAATGAAATGAAGAGTGTAAGGGGTTAATGAGATGTAGAGTGGGGGCTTTAATGAAATGAAGAGTGTGGGGGGTAAATGAGATGAAGAGTGGGGGGCTTTAATGAAATTAAGTGTGTGGGGGGTTAATGAAATGAAGAGTGTAAGCGGTTAATGAGATGAAGAGTGGGGCTTTAATAAAATGAAAAGAGTGGGGGTCTGGGGTGAAAAGAGGTGAGGGGTTTAAAGAAATGAAAAGAGTGGGGGGTGAAAAGAGGTGAGGGATTTAATTAAATGAAAAGAGGGGGCGTTTGGAGTGAAATGACAGTTTTATTGCTTTGCAGCTCTGATACGCTCATACACACTTCGCATTACTGAGTTTTATTGCTGTGGAGCTCTGATACGCTCATACATGGTGCACATTTCTGTGGGTTTTATTGCTGTGCAGCTCTGTTATACGCTCATACACGGTGAACATTTCTGTGGGTTTTATTGCTGTGCAGCTCTGTTATACGCTCATACATGGTGCACATTTCTGTGGGTTTTATTGTTCAACCAATTAGAGCGGCTGTGATCCAGTATACTTGACATGCATGTCTGATCTTTGTAAAAATGGTTGAATTTAAACATTTCATAATTTTATTTGATTATCTCAATAGATACAACATTTGAAATGGTATACAAAATATTACAAGTAGGAACTTGGTATCCACTTTTAATATATAGAGAGGGAGAGGCGCTCCGCCTCTCCCTCTCTATATATTAAAAGTGGATACCAAGTTCCTACTTGTATATTTTGTATACCATTTCAAATGTTGTATCTATTGAGATAATCAAATAAAATTATGAAATGTTTAAATTCAACCATTTTTACAAAGATCAGACATGCATGTCAAGTATACTGGATCACAGCCGCTCTAATTGGTTGAACAATAAAACCCACAGAAATGTGCACCATGTATGAGCGTATAACAGAGCTGCACAGCAATAAAACCCACAGAAATGTGCACCATGCATGAGCGTATCACAGAGCTGCACAGCAATAAAACCCACAGAAATGTTCACCGTGTATGAGCGTATAACAGAGCTGCACAGTGTGTGTGTTTAGTGCAGTGTGTGTGTGTTTAGTGCAGTGTGTGTGTGTTTAGTGCAGTGTGTGTGTGTGTGTTTAGTGTAGTGTGTGTGTGTGCAGTGGTGTATTTAGATTTGTGCTGCCCTAGTCCTGATTAAACTCGTGCACCCCTAATTTAAATTTGACACACCCCTTCCTTTCAAGGTCACCCCCTTCCTGGTTAAACCCCACCCTTCCTCTTTAGGCTCCACCTTTTCCTCTTTGAGCTCCTCAAAGAGGAAAAGGTGGAGCCTAAATAGGAAGGGTGGGGTTTAACCAGGAGGGGGTGACCTTGAAAGGAAGGGGTGTGTCAAATTTAAATTAGGGGGTGCACGAGTTTAATCAGGACTAGGGCAGCACAAAATCTAAATACACCACTGCACACACACACACTACACTAAACACACACACACACACACACACACACTGCACTAAACACACACACACTGCACTAAACACACACACTGCACTAAACACACACACACACTGCACTAAACACACACACACTGCACTAAACACACACACTGCACTAAACACAAACTGCACTAAACAGTAACACACACTGCACTAAACACACACACACACAACTTACACACTGTACTAAACACACACACTGCACTAAACACACACACACACACTGCACTAAACACACACTGCACTAAACAGTAACACACACTGCACTAGACACACACACACTGCACCAAACACACACTGCACTAAACACACACGCTGGACAAAACACACACACTGCACTAAACAAACACTTAAACACACTGCACTAAACAAACACTGCACTAAACAAACACACTTATACACTGCAGTAAACACACAATACACTAAACACACACTGCACTGAACACACACTTACACAAACTGCACTAAACACACACTGCACTAAACACACACTGCACTGCACTAAACACACACACTGCACTAAACACACACACACACACTCAGGGCTCAAGTCCTGCGGGAACGCGCGGGAACGGCATTCCCGCACTTCTCCCACAGCGGGAACGCAGCGTTCCCAATGTGGCCCGAGCCCAAAACAATTTAGCCGGCGGCCGCGTGTTTTCCTCCTACGAGCGGCCGCTGGAATGAAGCGCGGCCGCTCGCCTGGGATCCAAGAGACAGCTGCGATCTCGCGAGATCGCGGCTGGCTGTTGGATCCATCCCAGACGAGCGGCCGTGCTTCATTCCAGCGGCCGCTCGTAGGAGGAAAACAAGTGGCTGCCAGCTAAATTGTTTCCAGCCTGGTGGAGAGGTGAGCTGGGGGCAATATGTCCATATGAGCTGGGGGCAATATGTTCATATGAGCTGGGGCAATATGTCCATATGAGCTGGGGGAAATATATCCATGTGAGCTGGGGGCAATATGTCCATATGAGCTGGGGGCAATATGTCCATATGAGCTGGGGCAATATGTCCATATGAGCTGGGGGCAATGTATCCATGTGAGCTGGGGGCAAATATATCCATATGAGCTGGGGC